>ML364466.1:0-18966 GCA_005239505.1 Nicotiana paniculata
CAATAGATGCATGACCAGACCTCTGGTAGAGAAAACTCCATATGAATTACTTAAAGGGAGAAAACCCAACATATCCCACTTTTGGGCTTTTGGATGCAAGTGTTTTATGCATAATAATGGCAAAGATTCCCTAGGAAAATTTGACCCCAGAAGTGATGAGGGAGTATTCTTGGGATATTCATCACATAGCAAAGCTTATAAAGTGTATAATAAAAGANGAGGAGCTTGGACTAGTAAGAAGCAGTGATCACATTGAAGCAAGCATAGAAGGTGGAACAAGTGATGGACCAGGTTCAACTACACCAAGCATCGTGACAGGGGGAATTTAACATATGCAACCTGGCCCTGATCCTGCTCCACAATAACAAGACACCATGGAATCGTCTAGGAATGAACAGCTGGTACTTAAACCACACAGATATCAGAGTTCTCACCCTCTTGAGAACATCATAACAGATTTGACATCCGGAATCAAAACAAGATCATCCTTGAAAAATTTGTGTGCGTTTGATGCCTTTCTATCCATGATCGAACCAAAGAACATTGGGGAAGCCCTACAAGATGCTGATTGGGTAAATGCCATGCAAGAAGAGCTGAATCAGTTTGAAAGAAGTCAAGTATGGCACTTGGTACCCACTACACTAGATAGTTTTGAAGACTGACAAATGACTGACCAGTTGAACCAGGTCCATCAGATCACACATCTTGAACTGAATAGCTGGCACATGAACCGTATATGAATAGGAGATATTTGTGAATGTAAAATATCAATGAACCAAGAGATTGTCTCCTAATGCGAAAATGTTGCAAACTGATGAGAAGATTGAAGTCGAATTAAGCAAGGAAAGTAACAAAAGAAAGGAAGTTGAGTTTGATACGAATTTGTTCACCCAGGTAGAGTTGGACGACAAGCTCAACAACTGGCTCTATAAATACTCGATGTATTTCTTCTGGAATTCTTAAAGCACAAAAGCTGAAGTGAATCAAAATCTGAAAGCAAAGTTCCCAGAGTTATTTTGCTTGCAGAACCATTGTGCGATTCAAAGGCTACAGTTCAACTAGAAGAACCAGTTTCATCTGTTTATCATTAAGTCTAGTTGATTATAGTAGGAGTTTTAATATTGTATCTTTTCAGCTTTCATAGAAGCAATTGTAATAGGTACGCATTGTTCAAGTTAGAGTTAACTTGAAGCTTGTAGAAATTAGCTAGGGGCTAGTTACTACAAAGGGATTAGAGTTAGTCCTAGGATTAAAAAAGAGTTTATTTTGTAAGTCCATTTGGCTCAGAGTTTTTAGTGAAGTGTTTGAGCAAATATTACTGAGTAGTAGGAAGTGGTTTTTTCACCTTTTGAGCCAGGTGTTTTTCACGTAAAAATCTCTATGTTTTTACTTTACTATTTTTATTATTCCGCAACAGTAGTAGTTGGAACACCAAGAAGAACCAGGTTCTTCTATTGAGACAACACTCGAAAAATTGGGTACCTCACAATTAACTTATATAATTGTGTGGTATTGACGTCTAAAACATCAAGCTGTAACCGTCAATTCGAACTGAAATTTTGCAGACTGATTAGACTTCTAATTGACTACAAAAAGTTGTCATTATGTATTTAGTCACACTCCTCTTTTAAATAACTCATCATCATCCTAGTAAGTCCCTCATTATTTCTGCAAACCGTCGAAAACCTTCTCTCTTATCTTCATATTCGATTTCCATTCAAGCCTTTCTCTTCATCACAAAACCATACTCAAAATGTCAAACCCCTGGAATAATCCTGGTACTCCCCCTACTCCTTCCTCTTCTTCCACCTCCCCTCAACCCAGCCCTACCCCCAACCTAGGAGAAGGAGAGTAAAAATGCTTGCTCAAAAAACTGTGGCTAGAGGTGCGCTTTTCAGAAAATTAAATGCCCAACTTCAAGCAAGCCAAGCCCAAGATTCCCAAAATTCTGATGATTCCTTCAAATCGGCGACTGAGGGGTAAGAAACCGGGTCTTCCAATTCTGAACAGGTAACATCTTTCCCAAACCCTTCTTCTGGGGTCATCTCTGAGATAGCTGAAAATCTAGAAAATAGGTTCATACTGGTTGGGTTTGTGGTGGATGTGGAAATGCCTGAAGCAAGAAGGAGAGGTGGTAAAAATAAAAGGATTGTGAGGGAGTACAGAATGATGAGAGGGGAAAAGGGAAAGAAGTGGATGATTCTTCACCCACCTTTGAATCTGTTAGAATGACTTTTTGTGGTGCTGAGCTAGAAAAGGTAGAAGAAAGTAGCAAGAACGCATAGGGAAGTGGATGAGGAGAAGACATTGAAGGGCTAGTGAATCTTGGAAAGCAAGTAGATGAACCTGGTTCATCTGTTGAGGAAACATTGGCGGATTTCTTGAAAAAGATAGGTGACAGTTACAAACCTAAGCAGAAAAGAACTCCTAAACCTACAACCCCTGGTACAGCAAGAGCCAACAAGAAAAGGAAAATTGTTTCTTCTGAGACTTCTGATATTCCTCTTCCAAGAGGAAGAACTACAAGGAGCAAGCTTAAGCAAAGTGAGAACGAGTTGTAGAGAGCTTTAGAGGAGAGTAAGAAGAAAATAGTGGAAAAAGGGAAAGAAAAAATGGTGAGCATGTTGAGGCTGTTGAAGTGGATGAGATGGACCTGGTCCATCAAAGTGAAAAAGTGACAGTTTAGGTAAAGGTTCAGACCCCTAAGCCTAAGAAATCCAAGACTTCCTCAAAGAAGTCTTCATCTACTTCTAAGTCTGCTGAATCCTCTATCTTGGCTAAACGAACCAGGTCTGCAGTGAAAGCCAAGAAAGTAAAAATTAATGAGGAAGAAGATTGGAGTGCTGAAGAGGAGGATGAGTCTGATGGTGATAAAGACAAGATGACCAAGTTTGGAAAATGAACAATTCTGAGGGGAGACTTTTGAAGGACTTGGAGGAAGAAGAGATGATCCTATTTCTGGAGAAACTTGAGTTACAAGGGTGGAAGGACATGGTCCTTCAGCTAAATAGAAGACTGGAAAGGAATGAGATTGTGGAATTCATGGCCAATGCTGAGTTAAAGGATAGCAGAGTCGCCAAATTGGTGAAAGGGGTTCAAATTTCCTTTGATGCTAAGGAGCTTGCTGAAATCCTTGGTATACCCTCTGAAGGTTATGACTATACAAGGCAGAAATGGCCAAGTCTGGACTCTCTTCCAATTTCCCTGGTTATCACTAGGAAATTCTGTGATAATGAAGCAGAAATTGAGCCCAAGGCAATTTATAAGAGTGAAATGAAGCCACCCCACAAGGTGTTATTTGAATTCATCAACAAATGTGTGTTGCCCAGGCAGGAAATGAGACATATTGCCAACTACATGGACTTGGTCTTGATGGAATGTCTGGATAATGGGTGGCAGATTAACTGGCATGGGTTCATCATTCAGCTTTTAGACAGGGTTTTCAACGGCTCTAAAGCCCATGCCATTCATTATGGCTTCATTCTCATTACTGTTCTTGCTCATTACAAGGTGCCACTAAAGATGTCGGAGATGGCCACAAGCAAAGACCATTTTGGGATCAATACTTTTGTTGCTTGCGATTATGAGATTCATGCCACTCCAAATGAACCCGGTTCATCTAGAAAGATACCTGTTAACAGTAAGGTCAGAGCCTTAGTGTAGGAGAGTGGGGCAAAGGATGCAAAGATAACAAGGCTGAAGACTCGTTTGGCTGAGGTTGAATCTGAGAGAGATGCTCTCAGAACTGAGCTTACTAAGGAAAGGGAGAAGAATGAGAGAATTGTTCAAGACTTGTTGCACCTTCTTCATACCAAAAACCAAGCTCCCAGTTCTTCCAAGCCTTAATTGCCTAGCCTTCTTAGAAATTTCAGTGACCCGGATTCGGGATATTTTTTGTTGCTCATGTTTTTAACTATTTTTTTTCATTTTGTGGATTGTGACAGAATCATATTCTCTATTGATGAAGTTTGCTGCTTTTGTTCTTATTCATTGTCTCTATTTCTTTGATAGTTTAAATTCTTAGTTTATTATTGATGATTAATCCATGAATGCATTTGCAGTTGCCCCAGTGGACATGAGCGATTTTTTACTGTCTAAGATTCACACATCTTTTTGCAACTTTTTTATGATGCCAAAAGTGGTAAAAATGGTTGTGCTCTTAACCGTGATATTTATAACCTAATGACTCTGGTTCTTCATGATAAGTGCTTAATACTCTAATAAGTGTCAATGTCGGATTAAGTTGAAACAAGCCTAAGCTTATGGACGCACAAAGTTTGTCATCATCAAAAATGGGGAATTTCTTGAAACAAGAAAGAGAATAGTTTTGAAGATTGACAAAGGAACTCAGAAATGAACCAGGTCCATCACTGGTAGACATAGGCACAGGAAAAATCAAGGCACATGAGATGCACATGCAGGAGATAAGCATATTCGGGCAGAATAAGATATCTCCTGATCAAAAAGATTGCTAAAACGATAAGGAGAAAGACTCCTTATTCAGTAATAACAATATCCAAGATAAGGATGGATTTAGGAGTTGAGATTGACTAGAACTCTTCCACCAAGGAAGAGTAGCATTAGAACTCTAGTTAATTATTTATCTACTAATCCTATATATTGCAGAATGTTCTAATTGTACAGGTACGCACAAAAGCAGGAGTTAAACGTGAATTGAGAGAAAAATAGCAAGGCAATTTCGAAAGCAGTTCGTGTGAGATTTAAGTGTGCAAACCTGAAGCTACTTGAACCAGCTAGAAGAACCAGTTCCAAGTGTCTGTTATAGGTACCTTTCAGCTTTATCTAGAATCATTTGTTATAGGTACTTTGTGTTTTCAAGTTAGAGTTAACTTGAAGTTGTCGCAAATAGTTAGAGGCTGATTTGCCACAAGGGATTAGAGGTAGTCCTAGGTTTACAAAAGAGTTTTTTGTAAATGCAGTTTTGGCTCACTAATTTAGTAAAGAGTTTTGGAAAAATTCTTCTGGGAAGTAGGTCGTGGTTTTTTCACATTTTGAACCAGGTGTTTCCACGTAAAAATCTCTGTGTTCTTTAATTTCTGTACTTATTATTCCGCAACAGTAGTAATAGGAGCACATAGAAGAACCAGGTCCTTCTATAACCTGTGCACACAAAAAATTGGATACCACACAAATCACCCGCTCTTGTGTGGTATTGAAGTATAAAACATCACATATTGCTCTTTTCTTTTTAAGGGGCAAAGGGAATTGAGAATGCAATATGTTTGTAGTAAGTTTGCTTGATAGGTCTTGCACATTTGTAAATTTTATTGTCACCTACCTTGCATGGAATCTCCCGAATAAAAGTTACTAAAATAACTATGATCAACTCTAATGATAATAGTTCTGAGAGACAAAAGCCCGTATTCCTTATGCTGTTGCATTAAGCTGATTTTCTGCCCTTTTTTATGTCCTTTCCAACTAAATGAGTGTTCTTTATATCAAGGTCTAGGCTGTATATTAATGCTTACTCAGGGAAGATGTTTCTCTTGACAGCAGTGAGTTGTTACAGAAGCTAAGGGGGGCATTCCCATGTGCATAAGAAGCTATGGGGGACTACCCTTTGAATCAAACATATTAGAATTGTATATAGAAAACTGGCTTAGACGAAGGGTAAATGCCTAAGAATAGAAGACATGTCTTTAACTCGTGAATGAATCCTATAATGATAGATGCCTTGTTAGTGTTTCTGCTTTTTCTTCTCCAACCTTCAATTTTGGGAATACAAATCCTTTTTGGCTGAACAGTGTATCGATCAGGTTCTCCAAAGCCTGCGGTATCAGCCGAAATCCATCCCAATTTAAATACGAAGCTGATAGAATTTGAGGGTCCACCAAACTATATAAAGGGACAGATTCTCTATTACTTCCCACAGAACACACGCATACTGCAGTAAGTAAATGACGCAGAGAAGTTTTATGTGGAAAACTCTCAGCTCACGAGATTTAAAATCACGACCTACCCTTGTAGGATTTCAACGTTACTACTTAGCAAACTTTAGATTACAACCTATTGTAACCTAAGAATTAACCTCTTAATACGTCACTAACTTGTAACAACTCTATTACAAGCCACTTTGTCATAGCTCTATTACAAAGACTTTACAACTCGACTAACTCTTAGCCAAGACACAAATACAAGGGTTTATGATTTACAAAGGTTTCCTACACAATGCTTCTAACTAAGCTAAGTAGGAATTACAAGTGGAGAACTTTAACAAAGGTACAACACAACTAAGGGCATGATATAACTCAATACATGGAACTTGTCCGTTGCTATGTTGTTCTTTGTTCTTGATGCACTTGAGAATCGCTTCCCAGATGATCAATCATTGTTGAGAGTGCTTGAGTAAATTCTCTAAGTGTTCAAGTGATGCTTTGTCTTTGTTTTAATGTTAATATAACATTGGTGACATCATTTGAATGATGTAAGCATGTTGGGTACAAGATCATTTCCAATGAAGTTGATTGTTGCACTGTTCTTGTACTGTTGCGTGTGCATGCAGCAACTTTACAGCTGTTGGAGAGTTGACTGGTACGATCACTAGGAGAACTGATGGCCATCTGTTCTCCTTGTTGATTCATTCTTTAACTTCTGAAGGCCTGATGTACATCTCCAGCTTAAGTCTGGTTATTTCCACATACTTGAGAATGTGTATCGGGTTCCTTATCTGGTTCTTGATATTAAGTTTGTTAGATCATCAAAACATAACAAGGTGCATATAGCCTATCAATGTTCTCCTTTTTGATGATGAAAAATTTATAATTGAAACCCCCCCTAAGAACTAGAATTACTACACCTATCCCGAATTTCCCCTGAATTTGTTCCCCTTTTTGTTGTTCCCCCTTCAATTATTCTTCCCCCTTTTGGCATCATGAAAGAGCAGCAACAAGTAAGAAGCAAAAATAAGTCCAGCTTGGTCAACTCATGCAACATGTGTGCACACAAACATGGTAGAAAACAGAAACATAAGAGCAATGTATACACAACAAAAAGGGAAAAGCTTTCGTTAACATTTTGGATTTTAAAGCAGGGAGTAATTTCAATGTTGCCAACAGTCATCCGCAATTCAAAACAGAAAAAAACAAGTACCTTGTCTCCATATTCTTCCACTAACTTGTCAGTAGAGTTAACATCGTCAAACTTGTTCAGATTCTCAGCACTCACAAAGGATCCCCTTTTTGGCTTGGAGAGAGTGTGCTTTTGTGAGAGCTTGCGAGTCAAGGAACCAGGTTCCTCGTCCACTTCGTCATCCATAGTGATAACATGCACTACCTTATCATTCATATCTTTCCCACCTTTCACCACTTTCCTTCTCCTTTGATGTTCTTAGCTTTTCTTAAGACAGACTCAAGAGCCTCCTTCTTTTGCAACCTTGTAGTAGGTCTTTAAGGAGTTGGCTCTTGAGTAACAACTGGTCTACGCCTAGCCCTGATAAATCTAGCAATCGCTATATCATCATAATCCTCTACACTATCCCTATTTTCTTCTTCAGATACAGATCTCATCTCAGGCACAACCACAGATAGAGGCTCAACATAGAAGTGAGGAGAGGGAGAAGGGTCAGTACTGACCTGGGATTCTTGAGAGGATCCCTGAGTTGGATACTCCGTGGAGGTATTAGGTCCTTCATTAGGTGCCCTAGTAGCACTATTCGGTGCCGATGGTTCAATAGGCACAAGCTCCATACTTTCCACCAACGTCCTATTTTCTTCCCTCTAAGGCTCAGACATACCCTCACCTTCCTCAATAATAACCCCCTCAGCAGCTATGGACAATGTATTTTATATGGCTTCTTTTTCTTGTAACCCCATGGAAAACACAGGAGAAGAAGGAGTATTACCTGTGGACTCAAGACTAGGAACTGATAGTGTTGATTCAACATGAACAGGACCAGCAAATTGGTCTGCATTAGAGCCTTCTTCCATTGGTACACTGGAGATCTCTTGATTATCCTCTTCTTCAACTATATCCTTTTCACCCATTTTTCTTGGCGAGGCAGAAGGAGAGGTCGTAGCCACAAGCTTCTTAGGAGTCGAAGTTTTCCGACTCCGATGAGAACCAGTACTCGATTGGGTAGGAGAGGAAACAGAGGGTGGTGGTGACTCTGCCTTAGGGTTTGGGCTGGTTGGAGTAGTGAGTGTGGATTCTATGATTGGCGTTTTAACAAGCAAGGACTCAGTGGGGGTGACACTTGGAACATTTAGGGATGGCACTATGATGATGTGGCACCGTTTCAACCGTATAAAATTGTGCATGAGAGTACAGAGAAACTACTAACCTGTGTCATGAGAACCACGTTCCCTGACGAATTTTGCAAGTGTAAGCTTCACCCTTTTGACCAACGTGCAATGCATTAGCTGCTTATTTATTCTGTAATCATCATGTGTGTCTACCTGTAACGGTATAAAGATGAGTTAGACTTTGCCAGAAAATACTTTTTAGCTAATTTACCTGTACATTTCTTTAATAGCCAATCTTCGAGGGACCAGGTTCTCAGTTTGGTTTTTATCAACCCCAGTGCTTGGCGATTTCTTTCAAATGCTCTCTGCTCAGGGCTTTGGTGAATGTGTCTACAATCTGATCTTCTATGTTGCAAAATTTCATACTGATGAGTCCTTTTCCAACATTGTCTCTCAGTAAGTGGTGACGAACATCAATGTTCTTAGTTCTCTTATGTTGGACTGGATTCTTGTCCATGTTGAGTGCGCTGGTATTGTCACACAACTGGGTTACACAGTCAGAGAACACTCCGAAGTCTTCCAACTATTGCTTAATCCATAGTAGTTGAGCGCAGCAAGAGGCAGCTGCTACATATTCCGCCTCAACAATTGAGAGTGCCACTGAGTTTGGTTGTCTTGTACCCCATAAAATTAGACAGGAACCTAGAAAATTGTTCCATTCCAGAAGTACTTTTCCTGTCCACTAGATACCCTGCATAATCAACATCATCATACCCAACTAGGTCAAAGTTGTCTCCGAAGGGGTAGTAGAGAACCAGGTCTTGTGTTCCTTTGAGATATCTCAGGATTCTCTTGGAAACCTTCAGATGAGATTCCTTTGGATTAGATTGAAACCTAGTGCATGACCCACACTGAAAACAATATCTGGTCTGCTTGCTGTGAGATACAGAAGAGTGTCAATGGTTTTTGATGCTTCCATGTTGAATCTCTTCAGCAGCTCTTTGATATACTTCTGCTGACTTATCAGTGTCCCCTTTTGAGATTGCTTCACTTGTAAAACTAGAAAGAAATTTAATTCCCCCATCATGCTCATTTCAAACTCACTCCCTATGAGTTTTGCAAATTTTTCACATAGAGAGTCGACTGTTGCTCCAAATATGATATCATCAATATATACTTGCAAAATGAGCAAGTTCCTCCCTTGTATCTTCAGAAAAAGAGTGTTGTCAATTTTCCCTCTTGTAAAGCCATTTTCTAGAAGGAATTTTGACAACCTGTCATACCAAGTGCGGGGAGCCTTCTTTAGCCCATACAAAGCTTTGTCAAGTTTAAAAATGTGCTCAGGATGTTCATGATTCTCAAATCTAGGAGGCTTCTTGACGAAGGCTTCTTCTTTTAGAAAGCCATTCAGAAATGCGCTTTTGACATCCATTAAACAATGTGAATTCCATATGTGATGCAAAGTCAATAAGAATTCTAAGAGCCTCCATTCGCGCTACTGGAGAAAAAATTTCATCATAGTCAATCCCTTCTTCCTAATTGTAGCCTTGAACTACAAGCCTTGACTTGTTTCTTATTGTGTTTCCAAACTCATCAAGTTTATTCCTGAATACCCACCTGGTTCCTGTAACAGTTCGATCTGTAGATCGAGGAGCTAAGTGCCATACCTTGTTCCTCTCAAATTGATAGAGCTCTTCTTGCATTGTTGTAATCTAGTCTGCATCTTTCAATGCTTCTTTGATATTTTTGGGCTCTATTTGAGAAAGAAAGGCTGAAAAGGCAAGTGAGTTTCTAGACTTGATCTGGTTTGAATTCTTGAATCAAGAGGAGTGGTTATGTTGTCAAGAGGGTGTGAACTTTTGTGCTTCTAATTTGGTACCTGAATCTCATTGATAGAAGATCCAGGTATGTTTGGCTGTGGTTCTTGGCCGCTTCCCATTTCAGTATGTGGAGTACCTTGGACTGCATCGACAACTTTGTTCTCAACTTCAGTTATTGTGATTGTGGTACTAGGTTCCTCTCCAATAGTTGGAGATATAGTTGTACCATCTTCAGTGGATTCCTTGACATGACTCATCATGTCTGCCTTTCCATTCGCCATGTCAATGACTTTACGTGGAACCGATGAAGGTTCTCCGTCTTGATCATTCTCATCATGTCTGTCCTTCTCACACGAGTAGTGAGATTCGTCAAAGATCAAATGTATGCTTTCCTAAACACATTGAGTTCTGTTGTATACTTTGGGGCGAGTATCCCAGAAATATTCCTTCATCACTTTTGGCATCAAATTTTCCATGCGCTTCCTTGCCATTGTTGAGAACAAAATATTTACAACAAAAGGTCCTCAAACGGGTCAACTTGGGCTTCCTTCCGTTCAATAACTCATATGGTGTTTTATTTAGAAGGGACCTGATCATGCACCTTTGTATCAAGTAGCATGCAGTGTTGACTGCTTCTGCCCAGAAGTTTTTTGCAAATACCACTTGTCAATCAGTATTGTTCTTGCCATGTATTCGAGCGTCTTGTTCTTCCTTTCCACAACACTATTTTATTGTGGTGTTCTTGGAGCTGAGAAATTATAAGTAATGCCATTTTCAACACATAATTCGTCAAATTTTGCAAGTCAGATCTGATGCAAGCTACATTATTTCCCATCTTCACTTGGATCTTCTTGATAAATGCAACAAATACTTGGAAGGTTATATCCTTGGTTCTAAGAAACAGAGTCTAGGTGAATCTGGAATACTCGTCTACTATAACAAAGATATATCTTTTTCCTCCTTTGCTTGGCACCCTCATATCTCCACATAGATCCATATGAAGAAGATCAAGTGGCCTTGAGATACTAACTTCCTTTTGGGTTTGAAAGAGGATCTGCCATGATTTTCTTTTGCACACGCATCACACACCTTGTGATCCTTGAAGCTTGACTTGGGCAGACCATGAACCAGGTCCTTCTGGACCAGTTTGTTCAGCAATGAGAAACTTGCATGACCCAACCTTCTCTGCCATAATTCATCATCATCATCAGCAACACTTAGACATCTGAGATCACCACTCTACAAGGACTCAAAATCAACAACATAGATATTTTTGTATCTTTTCGCCACCAGCACCACTTCACCAATCACAAGATTTGTGACTGTGCATATCTTTGCCATAAATTCCACATTGTTTCCTTTGTCGCAGATTTGGGAGACACTCAACAGACTGTACTTTAATCCATTGACATAGTACACATTTTCAATAGAGTGAGAGAGTGACTTCCCAATCCTTCCAACTCCTAAAATGTATCCTTTTTTTCCATTTCCAAAGGATATACTCCCTCCTTGCAGGGCCTTCAGTGAAAGGAAATCCATTGTGCTTCTAGTCATGTGCTTTGAACAACCACTATCCATGTACCATTGTTGGCTTCTCCCCTTCACTTCTCCCTGCACAAGGAAATTAAGGGTTAGATTTAGGAACCCAAACAAGTTTGGGTCCCTTGTAACAAGGAAAAGGGTGAATGAGAGTTCTTTTGGTCCAAGCAGGCATCATGCATCTTTTATATGAGGGACCTGGTTCTCTAGCAGTAGTTACTTTCTTAGCAAGAACTTTGTTTTTCTGTTGAGACTGAAACCTAGCCTTACAGTTTTCCTTAAAGTGCCCAGTGTTACTATAGTGAGTACAAATCCAATTGTCGGGTATAGTAACATACTTTCTATAAGGGTTGTAGGGAGTTTTTTCCCTTTAGAACCCGATTCCTTGACTGTTTCCCCCATTGTTTATGTATATGGAAGTGATAGCATCATAGGACCAGGTCCACTTGAGTGATTTTCAAGATCACTCTTGACTCTTCCTAGTTCTTCCTGGAATTATTTGTTCTTTTCAAGTTCAATACACAGACTAGACTTCACTGATTTCATCTCTTCTTCAAGCCTAAGATGTGTTTCATCTGCAACTCCCTTTCCCTTGTGAAGAATCTCATGCCTACATTCTTCTTTTAGTTCCTCAATTGTATCCTTTAGATCTACTACTACTACTACTACTACTACTACTACTACTACTAATATTTCATCTCTCTCAAGATCTATGTTAGCAACCTTTTTGGTTGAGACATCTTTTTCTTTTTCCACACTCTCAATGGTTTCCCTGAAATCGACTACTACTACCACTGGATCATCTCTCTCAAGTTCTAAGCTAGCAACCCTTTTAGTTAAAACTTCTTTCTCTTTCTTAAAACTATCAATAGTCTCTTTTAAATCAAACACAACATCCACTAGATCATCTCTCTCATGTTCTATGTTTTCAATTTTTTCAGTTAAGACATCCTTTTCTTTCTTCAGACTTTCAATGATTTCTTTTAAATCTACCACAACGACTACTAGGTCATCTCTCGATTGTTCTGCTTCTCCTAATTCCGCAAGTAAAGTATTTTTATCATTTATAAGACTGTGGTATGAATCTATTAAAACATTTTCCAAAGATATGAGTTTTTTTTTGGAGAATAGGACTTCAAATTTCTTTGAACATCTAGAAATTACCTCATCATCGTCGTCGTCATCTTCATCGTCATCCGAGCCATTAGAGCGAAAATGAAATCATACTTAGTTGTTTTACTTTCTACTGACATCATGGAGATGTCACCTTGATCATTATCTTCTTCAGATTCGCTAGAGGAGTCTCCCCATGCAGCAAGAGATTTCTTTATAACATTGTCAATGGCATTCTTCTTCTTGAAGCATTTATCATGAACCAGGTTCCTCTTAGCTACTTTGTCTGTGCTGTGTTTGAATTGATCTTGCTTGAGGAGAAGACAATACTTGATGAAGTGTCCTGTCTTATCACTCTTATGACACAGGTCATAATTTTTTGGCTTGTTAGAACTGCCCCTTTTTGGAATGCCTCCATTTCTGCGACCATTTTCTGAAATCTTTTTGTCAGGTAAGCCATATCAGCATCCTCACCACTAGAATCATTGCTGTCTGTCTTGAGGACTAGGTTCTTCTCCCTTTTGGTCTCTCTTCTCTCATTGTCCTTCTTCTTCTTCATTTCATAGGTTTTCATATTACCAACAAGTTCATCTATGGTCAGCTTCTGCAAATTCTTTGCCTCTGTGATAACATTCACTTTGCTTTCCTAGGAACTGGGAAAAACACTGAATATTTTCCTGACAAGTTTGTTTCTTGGAACAATTTCTGCCAGAGAGTGAAGCTCATTGATGATAGAGGTGAAACGAGTATGCATGTCCTGGATGGATTTATCATCTTTCATCATGAAAAGCTCATATTCAACTGTAAGCATGTCAATCTTTGATTGCTTAACTTGTGTTGTTCCTTCATGAGCTATTTGGAGAGCTTCCCAGATTTCCTTAGCAGATTGGCATGCTGATATCTTGTTATATATATAAGGACCAATGTCGCAAACAAGAATTTTCTTTGTGTGAAAATTCTTTTCTATGGCCTTTTGATCAGCGTCATTGAATTCCTTTCTTGTTTTGGGGACTGTTACAGCTTGGTCACCACTGATTTTTGTAGGGACGAAAGGTCCATCACAGATGACATCCAGAGCTCAGAATCTTCAGCCATGATGAAGTCGTGCATCCTAGTCTTCCACTATCCATAGTATTGGCCATTGAACCTTGGTGGCCTGTAGGTAGATTGACCTTCGTCAAAGTTTGGTGGAGCAGCCTTGAGAATCCTTTCTAGGTGTTAGCCTGACAGAAAGAACCTGCTCTGATATCAATTGGTAGAATTTGAGGGTCCACCAAACTATATAGAGAAACAGGTTCTCTATTAGTTCCCACAGAACACACGCACACTGCAGTAAGTAAATGACATAGAGAAGTTTTATGTGAAAAACTCCTAGCTCACTAGATTAAAAACCACGATCTATCCTTGTAGGATTTCAACTTCATTACTGAGCAAACTTTAGATTAAAACATGATGTAACCTAGGAATTAACCTCTTAATACCTCACTAACTTGTAATAACTCTATTACAAGTCACTTTGTATTAACTCTATTATAAAGACTTTACAACTTGACTAACTCTTAGCCAAAACACAAACACAAGGGTTATAATTTACAAAGGTTTCCTACAGAATGCTTCTAACTAAGCAAAGTGGGAATTACAAGTGGAGAACTTTAACAAAGGTAAAACACAACTAAAAACATGATATAACTCAATACAGGGAAACTGGTCCGTTGCTATGTCGTTCTTTGTTCTTGATGCACTTGATAATCGCTTGCCAGATGATCAATCACTCTTAAGAGTGCTCGAGTAAATTCTCTAAGTGTTCAAGTGATGTTTTGTCTTTGATTTAATATTAATATAACATTGGTGACATCACTTGAATGATGTAAGCATGTTGGGCACAAGATCATTCCCAATGAAGTTGACTGTTGCACTTTTCTTGTACCGCTACTAAAAATTCGGGGAAAAACGACCACAAAAAGCGACCAAAGTTGGTCCCTAAAAAGTGAAAAACAACCAAAATGCGTCCAAACAGGCTTGGTCTCTAGTTGGTTCCTTTACCATAGAGACCAAAGTTGGTCGCTAATTAGCGACCAACTTTGATCTCTATGTTAAATTGACCAAATATTCCGGGTATCAAGAAAATAGACCAACTTTGGTCTCTATGTTAAATTGACCAAATATTCCGGGTATCAAGAAAATTGACCAACTTTGGTCGCTATATTATTTTAATAATATAAATTTAGCGACCAAAGTTGGTCTCTATATTTAAATTACAATATTTATTTATTTATTTATTATTATACAAAATATAGCGACCAACTTAATAAAATATAATATTTTAAAATCTGGAAAATAGCGATCAAAGTTGATCGCTATTTTATTAATTTATTTAATTTTTTAAAATATAAAAGCGACCACAATTGGTCGCTAAATCCAGGAAAAATATTTTTTTTAATAACATAGCGACCAACTTTGGTCGCTTTTCTTGGTTTTATTTTGAGAGAAACTGTCTATTTTGGCAGCCACACCACCTGCCAGCATACCAAATCCTATTACAACAACAACAACAACAATACTAACACAACAACAATACGAACTAACAACACAACAATAATAATATTAAAACCAATATTAAAACCAACATTAAAACCAACAGCGTATAAAGTTCAATAAAACTAACACATTTAACTAACAAAACTAAGTTAACACTTATTACAAGCCCATTCCAAAATGGACCAAAGTTCTATTGTCTATTTCAAAGTTTATAAAAGTACTCAATGATTGTTTCATTCTATATAATTATCATCACCGTCTGATGAATCTTCATTATCAAGACGGTAATGAGAAGGGTCATTTCGTGGTTGACGAGAAGAATGATCACGGGGAGGACAGGAGGAACTAACACGAGGAAGACGGAAGGAACGCTCATGTTCAAGTTGAGCCTCTGGTGATGGCTCGCGAGACCGAGGAATCGGAAAATCTCCAGAAGCTAGGAGAGATTTAAGCTGAGCTTGCATACCTTCGTACTGAGCTTGCATTCTTTGGTACTGAGCTTACATGCTAACGTACTGAGCATCTCTAAGCCTTTCTCGTTCCTTGGATGCTTCTAGCTCGCTTGTGAGCTTTTTCACAGTCTCCCGCATAGTGGAGAGACTCTCCCCATCAAGTTGCTCGGCTTGCGAGGAAGTTCCTATTCCTTGCATTCCACAGTGATAGCGGTGGAACTTCTTATTAGGAAGCCCGTATACCTTCCCATATTTTGCACCGCCAGCCGCCTGCATCCATAGTCTTTCTGCATCCTCCTCCGAAATATGGATTGGCTCGCCCGACTCATTAGGTGGCTGACTGCGTATGAATTCCTCCATGTCAACTCTGAAGCGATCCTATAAGAAATTTTTTATTTAATTAGTATTTGAAAGATTATATTAGAGTATATCAGAATACTTAATGAAAAGAGAAAACTTACGTGTACATTCTATGATCGGTCGTCGACCCACCTTTCTGGATTAGTGTCTTTCTTTTTCTTGACAATATGAGTCTCCTTGAATAACTCATCTTGCTTCATTGGACGACCCAGCTTCTTTTCCTGAAAATTCATAAATTATTGTTAATAAACAGAATATATATACTTTAAAAATTAAAATAAATGAACTTCAGCTCAAGTTTTGTCTTTGTAACTGGAGAACTTCAGCATACGGGGCTAAAGTTCCCCAGTTATAAAGACAAAAACTTCAGTATACGGGGCTGAAGTTCCCCAGTTACACTGGGGGATTGAGCTCTAGAGCTGAAGTTTTGTCTTTGTAACTGGGGAACTTCAGCATACGGGGCTGAAGTTCCCCAGTTATAAAGACAAAAACTTCAGTATACGGGGCTGAAGTTCCCCAGTTACACTGGGGGATTGAGCTCTAGAGCTGAAGTTTTGTCTTTGTAACTGGGGAACTTCAGCATACGGGGCTGAAGTTCCCCAGTTCTGAAGTTCCCCAGTTTACAAAGACAAAACTTCAGCTCTAGAGCTGAAGTTCTCTAGGGCTGAAGTTTTGTCTTTGTAGTTGTCTTTATAACTTGGGAACTTCAGCTCTAACGNGCATACGGGGCTGAAGTTCCCCAGTTATAAAGACAAAAACTTCAGCATACGGGGCTGAAGTTCCCAGTTACACTGGGGGAATCAGCTCTAGAGCTGAAGTTTTGACTTTGTAACTGGGGAACTTCAGCATACGGGGCTGAAGTTCCCTAGTTATGAAGACAAAACTTCAGCATAATGGGGCTGAAGTTCCCCAGTTTACAAAGATAAAACTTCAGCTCTAGAGAACTTCAGTCTGTGTGTATGTGTGTCTATATATATATATATATGACACGCTTTGTTGTACAATTTTAACTACATATATAACATGTAGAATATACGTACCAATCTTCTTTTTATAGTTCCTTGGCTGATTGCACCTCTAGTGTGCAAGGAGTCTCTCTTCTCGGATGCACGAGCTTTATTTCCTTTTTCGCTCTTCTTTAAGAACTCCGCGGTAATCCACTACCTTTGCAAATCCCTCCAAAAATCGTCAAGCAACCAGTTAGGATTCTGGTTGTACAGTCTAGCGTTGGAGAAACTATGTGACAACCGCTTCCGAGCCTTAAGATTAAAATTATGCGCCACCTCCGCGCTATAGCGGTGTTCCCATACACACTTGCTCTGTATTTCAAAAGTTAAATATTGTATGAAAATATCATAAATATAAATAATTATAAAGCTTAAAAGAAAATTTATACCTTAAATTCATTGAAAATTTGCTCCTTCAGCGAGAATGGGAATTCGCTCCAACTCGTATAAGGGGCATCATAAAGCTTTCTGGTGGCGTTGGTGATTATCCTCGTAGTAGTGTTACTCGGGATGAACCTGCAATTTAACAAAAAAAACACATTAATATATTAGTACAAACTGTACAAAACAATAAATGTAAAAAAATCAAGTTGCTCTTACCCATCACCCTCCAGGACTATGATGATCCTACCATACTTATCCTTATGCACCTCCTCGTCATCATCAGCATCATCGTCGGAAGCAGGTACATTAGATGCATGTGTGGAAAGTGTAGGGGGGTCAGAGCTAGTATCTCGCAGGCGAAGGCCTGTAAGAGATGGAGTCGATGAGGAAGATGGTTGTGATCCCTGTGACTGCGACATCACGGGATCGACCGGAAGCTGCTGTGATACTGATGCCTCTGACCCTCATGGCTATGGCACCAGTGGCTATGACCCACGTGGTTGTGTCCCCCGTGGCTGTGACCCAAATGGATGTGAGCCATGTGCTCGTGAGGCTGCTGGACTGTATGCTGGACGTATAGTCGTAGAGCCCTGTGCTGAAAGACCCGGTGTCTGCACAAAGATGTAGCGGGGCTGGTGATGTTGTGGCGCCTCATAATATCCATCGGGTGGAGGATAAGACATAGGTGGCGCCTGTGAAGAGGGTGGAAAAGAGGGTGGAGTATCTTCTACTCTCCTCTTTCCCTTCTTAGCCTTTCCTTTACCCCGAGAACCCGTAGGGTCATCGTTACCTCGACTTCCACCAATCTTAGCCTTTCCTTTCCTTTAGTTTTAATTACAACCCACCAATCTGACTTATTCCGCCGCAATGGATAAGGAGCATAATACACTTGCCTAACATTATGTGCAATAATAAAAGGATCATAGCGATCATACTCCCTCTATGATTAACCTCAATTATGTTGCATTGGTTGTGTACTCTTGTACCTCTTGTTGGATGTGGGTCAAACCACTTGCATCTAAAGAGTATCAATTTCTTATATGGATAACCAGTATATTCTAGTTCAATTATTTCTTTGAGCACACCATAATAATCAATATCTCCAACTTGGTTGTCATCACCTCCTTGAACCCACACCCCGCTGTTGTTGCTATTTTTATTTTTAGAGCAATGCTCTGTATGAAACTTGTAACCATTCACAACGTACTTAGACATTGTTTTGACCTGAAGCCCAGGTCCCCAAGATATATCTTTCAAAAATTGATTTACACCATTATTTGATTCATTTACCTACATATTGTTAAATTCATAAGTTAGCGTAACTTCCAAACATTGTTTACCTACATAGTGTTAGAATATTATATGGATAAACTTACAACTTGTTTGAACCACATATCAAATCCCGTATATACAACATCTTGGCCAAACTGACCCACGAAGTGACTGTGACACATCAAATATTTTTAGTAGTTGCATTGAGATGTAATCGAATTAAATTTAATTACTTGATAACTACTAAATCAATACTTACTTGAGAAACGGTGTAACTTCG
>ML364467.1:0-11238 GCA_005239505.1 Nicotiana paniculata
TTTTGAACATTATTTAAGGACATCACACAATTGAACAAATTCACTCACTCTCACAAAGAATTCTTATACATCCCGTGGTTGTACCATAAGCTTTCCCGTAGTGTAGATCTCCACTAATTTAAGTTAGCCAAATCTAGGATCAATTAGGACTTTTAAGGTTGTAATGTAGGCTAAGGGACGGGTAGGATATATTTAGGAATAGTGANTCTCAACCAATTCCCTTGCCACAATTCATATTCAACATAGCCCTTTTTCAATTAAGCACTTCTATATTCTCACTAGCACAAACTAATAAAATTTGGAGGTGTGTATCTTTTTGTACATTTTTTTTTTCTATTATTTTTTTCTTCTTTCCTACACACACTCCATACATGAAGATTCAGTGGCTAGTGACTTTTGAATACAATTTTTAGTGCACTAACAAGTCTTTCCATGGCTCTACTCAAAAGTTAATCCCCAATATCTCACTTTACTTCTTTAGCGACTAAGTGCCTTAGGAGGAAAATGTGCAAAAAATCTCAATTTAAGAACAAAATAGGGGTACGGCTTGTAATGTGGGTACCAAAGAAAAGGTCTAAAGGCTCAAAGGGGCTAACAATGGAAAATTTATTTCTTATGTGTCAAGCACATCCATGATCAAGAAAGAAAACGCCTACGTCATCTCCTAGACTAGCATAACCTACAATTTCGCTTAGATTAACACACGGGGCAAGTTCTAGACTACACAGGATAGCATAGAAAATCACTAAACCTCACTCACACATTGCACATGACTCAATCACAACGGTTTTATTCAACTCTCAAGTCAAGCAAGCACACAAAATTGAGAGAATTAAGCACTATTACACTATGTAGCATACAAGTCAAACAACTAAGCTAAGGCGTCACAAAATAGGCTATTTATTTTTACTCAAGCATCACATGTCAAACCAAATATGAGGGAAAGCAGAATGTATGTCATAACCTAATATGCCGGCATCAAACATGTCATAGGGTATCTATAATTTACTCAGTTTCTTCCTAACTACTCTGAAAACAAAAATAAAAATTAATTTAAATTACCCGGTTCAAGTTACACCCTTGGAAAAGAACTGTGGTCAAAAGAAAAACCAAGGGGGAATTACTACACTACCTAAAAAAAAATCTTTTTGGTATTTTGTTTAGACTTACTTCCCTCAAGAGAGCTGTCTAAGAGGTCCATTGTCGGGAAAAGTCCACAATTTTTATATATATTTAAAACAATTACAAAAACTTAAAAGAAAGAAAATCATTTACTATCATGAGTACAAAACTACAATACAAACCCACATACGGTCCAACAATTTCACAATTTGTAAGTACAACAAAATACAACATACACACCCTACACTTAATTCATGCACTGTCCCCAGTGCATTATATAGAGACAAAAACATGCATAGAAGCAAGGTACAAGAAACTCCCTGATCATTCAGCGTCGTCATCATCTGACGCTCTCCACTCCTCCTCATGCTCATCTTCTTCATCATCTTCCTCATCCGAGCGCATCGGCTCTGCATCAGAGTCATCAGGAGTGTTGACATAATCATCAATAGGGAGCCTGTATCCCTCACCCGCTCTAATCATCTGCTGCGCATGAGCATTGAGCGGGTACCTCTGATCCAACTCAACTTTCTCATCAACTGACGCCGGCCGACCTCCTATTCGCAACTGCAAATCCATCATCCCATAAAGATGGGCCATGAAGCTATCGTCCCGCACATTGCGCTCTGCATTGGTCAGGGAAGGCTCTTCCTTCAGTCTTAGGCCAGAGATGTCAATCTCTCGTTGGAATTGATCAATGGTATGGTCAAAGTTGGGCTCAACCGCTACATTCTCATTTAGCAGGAACTGAGTTATGAAATTTGGGAATGGTATTCGATCAATTCTATTGCTCGAACGCACCAACCCCATTTGATAGCACATCAGCTGGCCCACGTTCACCCTCTGCCCCGTTATGAGGAAGTAGAGCACACAAATCCTCTCTCGGCTGATTAAGGTGTCATGGTTGCATGGTAGTATCCGTGCATTAATCACTTTAAGCCACACCTGGGTCTCAGCCTTAATTTTCTTCTTTGGAAATCTTTTATGGCGATTTGTGGCTCTATCCCGAATCCAAGCAGCTGTGGAATCAACCCCACATAGTGTGTGCCTCACCTATCTGTAGTTGGGATGGCGGATGAATTGCTCTAGAGTCTCCACCGGAACATTTGGTGCACCTAAGAAGTCACAAATGGCCTTGGCCGAAAAATCTACCAAGTGCCCGCGAATTGGCACCAATACGTTCTTTTCCTTAGGGTCAAACCCTGCGTAGAATTCTCGGACTAAGTTGAGGTTGATGTCACCATTGTGTCTGAACACATATCCCAGCCCCAACTCATGGATGCTCGGCCAAATTACTGGGAATTTTGATCTTAGACTCCCTTCCTTAATGGCCCCTTCAGGGTGAACATGCTTGGGTTTGTAGCGTGCATACCATTTCCTGGATTGCACTGGTATGCTGTTGAGACCATATTCATGTTCACCAGTGGGTCGTTGTCTCATAGCAGCGACATCAGCTACTACTTCCTCACCAGTCATACTGGAAGTAGCATCCCCTCCTTTTCTTTTCTTTTGGGGTTGTGGGGGTTTTGCTTTGCTTTTAGCTGGGGCCGAAGACGTGGCCTTCCCCTTGCCAGTGGCTCTTCTGGGTAGCATTGTTTTTCCTGCACATAGGATCAGTAGTTAGTGGGTGTCACAAAGTATGTAACAAAAGCTTTCTAAAGGTTACTCAGACTTCACCTCGGTACGTTAATGAATAGTTTACCCAAAGGGCTTCTCGTGAGCCTCTTCACACTTAACATTTCATGGAGTTGACAATGCATGATACTAGTGGGTTGTTTCCCTGAGACTCAGGCTCCAAATTGAATATGTATTTCCATTGAGGCATTATATCGAGCACTTGGCATGCACAATGCCATGAGAGCTCTTATGGAATTGAGGGACTGCCTCATGTACCCACATCTGGGTGGGGTTCCATAATACCACTTAGTTTAACAAATTCAGCCCATTCCTAGAGGGTTTCGGGGATTGGGATGCAAAACATCGTACAATATGACCATGAAATTCAAAAACCCATAAGGAACCACCTTGAATCATGGCTACACCATATATAATTGTAACACCCAAGTCGATTTTACACAGAATAAGGATAGAATCATACCTCAACGATTAATGAGTGTTAATGTGATGAGGTGAACCCCGAAATTGAGCATGTGCAACTTTGTGTGTGCTGTGGGTGTGCAGATGTATGTGTGAAGAGTTGATGTGGGTGTGTCGTGTAGATGTGTGGGTAATCTATGAGTTGTGGTGTGAGTGTGAGAGCAATTCGTTGTTGTTTGTGTTCTTGGGAGCAAACTCTTGCTTGAGAGGGAGATGGGAGATGAAAAAATTAGAATAAGATACTTACCTGGAGTTAGGTGTGCGTTTTAGTCTTAAATCCTGGACCCACTGGCGTTAGCCAGGCGTTGGACCCCAAACTCCCAGCCTACCCTGGCGTTTGCCAGGCGTTAGGGCTGAAATGCCCAGCCTACCCTAGCGTTTGCCAGGCGTTAGGGCTGAAACACCCATCCTGCCCTAGCGTTTGCCAGGCGTTAAGGCTGAAACGCCAGGTACCCCCTGGCCTTCGTCTCACCTTCCGTCATGCAAGAACACTGCTCCTTTCAATGGAATGCACTCACAAGCTCGTTAGTACCTATAATTATATGAAATTATTCAAGCTATGTTAAGATTTAACTAAGCATTGGGTTGCCTCCCAATAAGCGCCTTAGTTAATGTCGTGGCACGACGATTACAACAAGTCAATAGGTTGCCTCCTATGAAGCGCCTGATTTAACATCGCGGCACGACGCAGAACCTCGCCTCAGTCATCAGCGAGCACGACTTTGGTCTTCTCACGATTTATGGTACCACCCCAATAATGTTTGACTCTATGCCCATTCACTAAAAATGTTCTTTCACCATGTATAGCTCGCAATTCAAGTGCACCATATGGAGTGACTCTCACTATTTCAAACGGGCCTGACCATCTCGATTTCAGCTTTCCAGGAAACAATCTAAGCCTAGAATTGAATAATAGTACTTGTTGGCCCGGCTCAAAATGACGCGGATGTATATGTTTGTCATGCCATCTCTTGGTCTTTTCTTTGTAAAGTTTGGCATTTTCGTATGAGTGCAACCTGAACTCATCCTATTCATCCAACTGCAACAGTATTTTCTCACCCGCGGCTTCAAGGTTCATGTTTAACTTCTTGATGGCCCAATATGCCTTGTTTCAAGCTCTACGGGCAGGTGACATGCCTTCCCATAGACCAACTTGTACAGTGATGCCCCAATTGGTGTTTTGTATGTTGTTCTGTATGCCCATAAAGCGTCGTCTAACTTGGCAGCGCAATCTTTCCTATTCACACTCACCGTTTTCTCTAGTATTTGCTTGATTTCTCTATTGGATACCTCTGCTTGTCAACTTGTTTGAGGGTGATATGATGTTGCAACTCGATGATGGACCCCGTATTTGGCTAAACGGTTATTCAACAACCGATTGCAAAAATGGGTTCCTTCATCACTAATCAAGGCTCGTGGAGTACCAAATCTGGAGAATATATTCTTCTTCACAAACGAATCGATAACCATGGCATCATTCGTCGGCAATGCAATTTCCTCCACCCATTTCGACACGTAGTCAACTGCAAGCAAAATGTATTTATTTCCCCTGGATGATGGGAATGGACCCATAAAGTCTATCCCCCATACATCAAAAATCTCTACCTCCAAGATATTATTTAAAGGCATCTCGTGCTTCCTTGTTATCGTTCCTGTTCTCTGGCACTGGTCACACTTTTTAACAAATGCGTAGGCATCCTTGAATAGTGTTGGCCAAAAGAAACCATATTGTAGCACTTTCGCTGTTGTTCGATCGCCACCATGATGGCCCCCATATGGTGATGCATGACAATCAAATAGCACCATTTCCACTTCTACATCAGGGATACATTTCCTCATTAACTGATCACCACATTCTTTGTACAGGTAGGGCTCATCCCAGTAGTAGGACTTCACATCGCGTAAGAACCTTTTCCTTGCTTCAGATTTTATTTTCGGGGNCCACATTAAATTCCTGCAACAATAAAACCCAGCGCATCAATCTAGCTTTAGACTCTTTCTTTGTAAATAAATACCTGATTGTTGCGTGATCTGTGTGGACAATAACTTTTGTGCCCACCAAGTATGCCCGAAATTTTTCAAAGGCCCTAACCACAGCTAACAGCTCCTTTTCAGTGGTGGTGTAATTCTGTTGTGCATCATCGAGGGTCTTACTCGCATAGTAGATGGAATAAAACACCTTGTCTTTCCTTTGGCCTAGCACTGCCCCAATTGCATGGTCACTTGCATCACACATAAGTTCAAATGGTAGTGACCAATCAGGTGCAACAATTATGGGGGCAGTTACAAATTTCTTCTTGAGCTCCTCAAATGCCTTCAGGCAGGGTGCATCAAAATTGAACTTGATATCTTTTTCCAGCAACTTGCACAATGGGGTAGCAATCTTAGAGAAATATTTAATAAAGCGCCTATAAAATCCTATGTGTCCCAAGAAACTCCAGACACCCTTCACTAAAATTGGTGGAGGTAGTTTTTCAACTGCCTCTACTTTTGCCTTATCAACTTCGATTCCACTTTTAGATATTCTATGACCCAAGACAATTCCTTCCTGCACCATGAAGTGACACTTCTCCCAATTTAACACCAGATTTGTTTCTTCACAACGGGCCAACACCATGCTCAGGTTTTTCAAACAGTCATCATAAGATGCCCCAAAGACTGAGAAGTCATCCATAAACACTTCTACGAATTTTTCCACCATGTCGGTGAAAATCGTCATCATACATCTCTAGAAGGTGGCTGGTTCATTGCAAAGACCAAATGGCATTCACTTGAAGGCGAAGGTGCCATAAGGGCAAGTAAAGGTGGTGTTCTCCTGATCCTCTGGGTATATGACAATTTGATTGTAACCTGAATACTCATCCAGAAAACAATAATATCCATGCACTGCTAACCTGTCCAGCATTTGATCAATGAATGGGAGTGGAAAATGATCCTTGCGGGTTGCTTTGTTGAGCCTTCGATAATCTATGCAAACTCTCCAACCCGTGATAGTGCAGGTAAGAATTAGCTCATTTTTCTCATTCTCAATCACGGTCATCCCTCCTTTTTTAGGTACACATTGAACCGGGCTCACCCAATTGCTGTCAGAAATAGGAAAGATGATGCCTGCATCTAGCAATTTTATGACTTCTTTCTTCACTACTTCTTTCATAATGGGATTCAGCCTCCTTTGCTTCTCAACACTCGGGCGAATTTCGTCTTCCAAAAATATTTTATGCATGCAAAACGATGGACTGATACCTTTGATATCTGCGATGGTCCACCCAATCGCCTTTTTTAGCTCTAGAAGCACCCTAAGCAATTTATGTTCTTGTGTGTTGGTCAGGCTAGATGAGATGATCACGGGCAATGTTTCATAGTTCCCCAAATAGGCATCGCGTAAATGTGCTGGAAGAGGTTTGAGTTCCAGATGGCTTAGGAATGGTTAGAGTAACGGGCTTATTCAACTCTTCAAATTTTCCTATCCTGTGGAGGTAACTGCAGGACACCTCAAGAATTTTCTCAATATCTGCCCTTGTTTCGTCCTCACAGTCTGTTGCATCCCCAACCAACACTCGCTCAAGAGGGTCAATAGGAGTCATGTAGGGAACCATGGACTCCGAATTGCTTTCCACTATAGAATTCATGGATAGTTCTTCATAGTGGACAGGTAACTTGAGTGCCTTATAAACATTAAACACCTCCACTCGATCACCAACGCGCATTGTCATCTTCCCTTCACACACATCGATAATAGCTCGGCATGTAGCTAGGAATGGATGCCCCAAAATAAATGGGACTTCCANTTGCTACAGAGCTCACCTGACTGCATGCTTACCAATTGAGATTTGGATAGTAAAGCTACCCGGATCTTTTAATTTCTGAGGTAGCTTGCTTTGAATTCCTGAGCTAACTTCCTCAGTGAGTGCCACTGTTTCGAACTCAGTCAGCCTTCGTTTATTGGCCCCAATGTCCTTGATATACTTAGCATATTTGGGTACCTCCTGCAGAATGTCTACATGTGGAATATTGATTTGTACCTGCTTCAAGAGATCAAGAAACTTTTTGTATGCTGCATTGTCTTTCACCTTTTGAAACCTTTGCGGGAATGGAGGGGGTTTCCTTGCAACAAATGGTGGGGGTTGCTCAGCACTCACCTCCCTTGCTGGCTTATCTGATTCTTTCGGGTTGTCTGAAGTTGATTCAATAGTGGCTGGTCTCTCATCAAAATTTACCTGCTTTCTTTGACTGGGTTGGACTGTCTCCAATTGCTTCCCATTCCTCAGTAATATAGCATTAATAGGTTCTTTAGTATTAGCTTCAGTGTCACTTGGAAGAGCCCCCGTTGGTCGGGTATTTTGAGAACTGGCGAGTTGCCCCACTTGACGTTCTAAGTTTCTCATGGCTACAGTCGGGGCTTGGTGATCAGCCATTATTTTATGATTGAAGGCAAGTTGGTCATTCATCATTCTCTTCATAATATCCTCAAGGCTTGCTGATGGTTCAGCCTGAGGTGGTTTGTACTGCTGTTGAGGTGCTGGATGCCTGTAATTATGTTGATTGCTCTGATATCCACCCCAAGAGAAGTTTGGGTGGTTTCTCCAGTTGGGGTTATAGGTGTTTCCATATTGATTTGCTTGTCCCCTATTAGCGTTACCCTCAAAGCAGACAGACTCTGGATTAACTGGGCATAACTTACTTAAATGACCCTCGCCACAGACTTCACAAAATACCTGAATCTGTTGCACTGGTTGGGCCTGTTGCATAGATTGAGATTGTTGCTTGTTAATGATCAGGTTCATGTGATTGACTTGGTTAGTCAATGTGGAAATCTGGGCTGATAATGTTGAAACCACATCTAGTTCAAGAACCACTTGTGATTTCTGAACCATATTTCTCCCCATCTCACCTTGCCAGTCTGGATTGCTTTTTGAGAATTTATTTAGTAATGCAAATAATTCATCATAATTATTCTCCAACACCTGACCTCCAGCTGCTGCATATACCACAATTTTTGTTTGCGGATGGAGCCCCTCAATGAAAGTGTGTACTAACACCTCGTTTGTCTGATTGTGATGGGGACAGTCTCTGAGTATCCCCTTGAACATTTCCCATGCTGAATATAACGATTCACATGTTTTCTACCTAAAGGAGACTATCTCACTCCTGATCTTTGCTGTCTTTCCTGAAGGGAAGAACCTTGCCAGAAATTTTCTCGCCAAATCACTCCATGTTGTAATGGAATTTGCTGGTTCTGCCTTTAACCATCATTTTGCTTCTCCCAACAGAGAGAATGGGAAAAGCGTGAGCCTCACATAATCTGGCATGACCTCGTTAGTCATATAAGTATCACTAATCTCCAAGAAGTTCAGAATGTGTTGTTGTGGATCCTCGTATGGAAGACCCAAAAATTTCCCGTTTGCATGAAGTAGTTGGATCATGCTCTGTTTTAGCTCAAAGTGCTCAGTGATTCTGGGCTTCACGATGCTGTAGGTGACATTAGCAATGTTTGGCTTTGCCACCTCCTGAACCGCCATGTGTTGTTCCTCTTCCATGTTCACAGGAAATCGGATGAAGTCCTGAAGATTGTCTGTATCTCTTGCTTCTCGCAATCTCCTGTGAAATGATCTCTCAGGTTCGGGGTCAAAGCCGTCAAGTCTATCCTGGCTTCTGACCCTATGCATTCACTCGAAGTTCCTGAGATTAGAGCAAAAATCACGTGATGTTAGACTCAATGAAATAAACAATTAAAGCAAGTAACTAAAAAGTAGTCTATATTCAAGTCCCCGGCAACGGCGCCAAAAACTTATCGGTCCCAAAACGCACACGCAAGTATACGTGGTCGTAGCAAGTAATATAATGTTAAATCGAATGTCGAACCCACAGGGACTTGCGTAAACTACTTTCCAAATCACTTTAATTGTTATTTAATCAAGCCAAAACAAAATCAAAGAATGTAACTAATTTATACTACGATTCTATGAACTAACTAATTATCAAGTGACAGAGTATTGTTGTGTATTCAATAGAGACAAATATTCCAAGGTTGTGATCAATTCACCATTCATATTGCATTCTAATTAACTCTCCCTTTCATATAATTCACTCATGGTTGCTAATTAATCGATAATTGCTCTCGTAGCCTTCTCCCGAAGTACTACTCGCATATTCTCAATAGATTAACGCCTATATTTCTATGAAATTAATCTATTAGAACACACTAAGATTACAATGTTTAATTGAGCACGGTGACTAGGTATATTTCTATCCTAACCACAAATCTGATCCCCTGAAGGGTTAAGATCGTGCTCTCTTCAATTCTTCTCTAATCTATATACGGCTTTCCCAAGCATAACATAGATAGTATATAGAACCTAATTGTTGGCCAAACAACTAAGGAATTAAACGCAGAATTGAAGTAACAACCACATATTGAGCAAATTATAATAAAGGCTAAGTTAATATCGAATAACAATATTCATGGCTAAACCACAACCCCAGAACAATGGGTGTTTATCCACTCATACTAGACTTAAAAAATTGCATAAGTTTTGCATAAATGGAAAATACTAGATTAAGATGAAGAAAACTGATAATCCTTTGCTTCTTCAATGATTTTGTGTGTATATTCTCTCCCAAAAATGGCATCCTCCCCAAAGTTGTGTTTTTGGGTCTATTTATATGTTTGGGACAAACCCTAACCATGTAAGAGACTTCTATTCAAATCGGAAAACACTTAAACTTTCAAAACTCGAAATTGACCGGACAGGGACCCAGGCGTTAAGCCCCAAATGCCCCCTTATCGCCAGGGCACGCCTGGCGTTAGGAGCCAAATGCCTGGCTAACGCCAGGGTCACCCTGGACTTAAGGGCCAAACGCCCCCTTAACGCCTGGGTATGGCCCGGGTCACTCCTATTCGACTCTTGAGCGTATTTTTGATGTTTTATGCACCCATTTAGCTCGGCTTCCATATCCAATTCACCTACACATGAAATAGACTCCATTATGCACATATAACGTGTATTTTTATCACAAAAGCACATAAAATTTAAGGTATATTATGCTTAAAGTCATGAATTCTAGCCACGCATCAGGTAGCCATAGGTAGAGGATAGATTGTTAGAGGTGGAGGTCAGGCCGCTAGGGGCGGATGCCAGCCCGCTAAATTGGAGATCCTCCCAGAGACATGGTTCAGGGTGGTGGAGCCCAGCCCCGATTATATGCATTTCCAGCCAGACCCGAGGAGGAATCCTCCGATGCAGTTATCACAGTTACCATTTCAGTTTGTAATAAAGATGCTTCAGTTTTGTTTAATTCGGGGTCTACTTTTCTTAGTGTCATCCTATTTTTCTTCGTATTTGGTTGTTCCCCAGGATTCTTTGAGTGTCCATGTTTATTTGTCTATGCCGGTGGGGGATGTTATTATTGTAGATCGTGTATATCGTTCGTGCATAGTCATTATTGAGGATCTTGAAACTAGTGTAGACCTTTTGCTTCTTGACATGGCCGATTTTGATGCCATATTAGGCATGGATTGGTTTTCACCTTACTATGCCATCTTGGACTGTCACGCCAAGACAGTTACTTTAGCATTGCCGAGATTGCCTCAGTTAGAATGGAAAGGGACTCCTGGTCACTCTCCCAGCAGAGTGATTTCTTATACCAAACCTCTTTGCATGGTCGAGAAGGGGTTTTTGGCTTATTTGGATCATATTCATGATTCTAATGCCGAGTTTTCTTCGATAGATTCAGTGCCTATTGTTCGTGAGTTTACCGAGATGTTTCCGGCAGACCTGCGGGGGATGCCACCCGACAGGGATATTGATTTTTTCATTGATTTGGCTCTGGTCACTCAGCCCATTTCTATCCCTCCATACCGGATGGACCCACGAGAGTTGAAAGAATTGAAAGAGTAGTTGTAAGAACTGCTTGATAAGGGTTTCATTAGACCTAGTGTCTCTCCCTGGGGTGCATCGATTTTGTTTGTAAAGAAGAAGGATGGATCGATGAGAATGTGTATAGATTACCGGCAGTTGA
>MDKI01190618.1:0-46757 GCA_005239505.1 Nicotiana paniculata
AAATCACGAATTTTAGCCACACATCACTTTTCTCCTGAACTATTTAAATAAACCTTATCCGGCATGCATTCGCATTTCATATTTAAATTGGGACTACAGACATATTCTGGGAGCTTCCCCTCTGTACTGCATATTTAAATTGGGATTATGGACGTATCCCAAAAGCTTCCCCCCTATAGTGCATATTTAAATTGGGACTACAGACGTATTCGGGAGCTTTCCCCCTGTACTGCATATTTAATTTGGGACTACAGGCGTATTCCGGGAGCTTTCCCCCTGTACTGCATAATCATTTGGAGCTACGGGACTGTATCGCAGGAGATTCCACTTTGTGATATATTATGTTGAGCCGAGGATTTTATTTACTGTAACCTTATATTGTTTTTCTTAAACTATTTACTGTAGACTTTACCTATCTTTTGTACTATTTTAAACTGACTTATTTAGAAGTCCAGTAGAGCCTTAATTTGACTTCGTCACTACTTGACCGGGGTTAGGCTTGACACTTACTGGGTACCAAATGTGGTGTACTCATGCCTTTCCTGCACATATTTTTCGTGTGAAGATCAAGGTACGAGCTATCAGCCTCGTGGTTAGTCGATGTTGCTGATTCTAGGAAACTGCAAGGTATTTCTGCCGCGTCCGCAGAATCCTCTGAGTTTCTTTCTACTCTATCTTGTAGAAACGTTCTTATGTATTTTCCAGTTTTTCTTAGAGGTACAGTAGTGTTAGAAGCTTGTGACAGTCTATGATATTCCAGGTTTTGGGAAGTTATGTTTTGTATGAGCCGAGCGGCCAGTAGTTACATATGTCATTGCCCTTATCCCCTATATTGCTTGCGTTTTATTTCAATTTTTCCCCGTTATAGTAAGCTTACCTAGTCATAGAGACTAGGTGCCGTCACGACACTTTCAGAGGATAAATCGGGTCGTGACAAGATGTTATCAGAGCGTCCAGGTTCATAGGAGTCACAAGTCACAAGCCAGTTTATTAGGGTCTCGCGGATCAGTACGGAAACGTTCGTATCTATCTTCGGGAGGCTATGTAACTGTTAAGAACAATCATATTTCTTTTATTTCCTTGTCGTGCGAGTTATTGATACGAAAAATTCAAAAATTCTATTCTATTCTTTTCCAGTGATGGTGAGGACCCGTACTGGGAGGACCGACGACCAGGAACCCGAGTTCCCTTCTAGAGATGCCAGAGGCCGAGGTTGGGGTAGATGAAGACCATGCGGTGCAGCCCGAGCACTGGCGAGAGCAGCGACAGAGGAGCCTATAGCAGCTCCAGTTGGAGAGCCGGCACAGGAGGTCCCTATTGCTTCTCCAGCCTTACAGGAGACTTTAGCTCAGGTCATGAGCATGTTCACTACTCTAGCTCAGGCTGGACTACTCCCGATAGCTCCCGTTATATCTCAGGCTGAGGGAGGGGCATAGACTCTTACACCCCGCACTCCTGAGCAGAGGGTCCAGGTTGATCAATCCCAGGAGTATATTCCTATGCCCCTAGCGGCTCTGGTACAACATTGGGAAAAGGGTAGTTGCTTCTGAGGCGGAGCAGTTCATACTTGAGAGGTACAAGAAGTACCACCCACCTATTTTCAGCGGACTAGCTTCAGATGACGCTCTAGTGTTTCTTTAAGAGTGCCATCATATTCTACGCACTATGGGCATTGTGGAGACCAGTGGGGTTTCTTTCATCGCTTTCTAGTTGAGGGGAGCTTCATATAAGTGATGGCGGGCCTATGAGCTAAGTAGTCCGGACAAGGTAGCCTCACTCCCTTGGACTCAACTTGTAGAGATGTTTTTGCAAGAGTATGTCCCTTAGAGCCTTAGGGATACTTGGCGCGTGGAGTTCGAGCAGTTGCACCAGGGTACTATGACTGTGTCGGAGCATGCAATCTGTTTTAGTGAGTTAGCTCGGCATGCACCAGCCTTAGTTGCCACAGTCAGAGGGTAGTTTCGCCGCTTCATTGAGGGACTTCACCCTAGTATTCGGACCAGTATTGACAGAGAGTTGGAGATGGATATCACTTATCAGCAAGCAGTGAGTATTGCCAGGATAGTAGAGGGCATGTTCGCCCGGGAACGAGAGGAGAGAGAGGTCAAGAGGTCTCGAGAGACTGGCCACTTTTCAGGAGATCATGCACCAGCAGCATGTTACGATAGGGGCTTTGTGGGTCGCCCTATTCATTCAGCCCTTCTAGCAGCCAGCGCTATTCCAGCTCCTCCTAGACCTCATGAGTTCTAATATGCACTGCCAGTATCAAGTGTGCCGCTGGTTCGAGGTGCTACTACTGGCCAGCCCAGCAGGCCAGCTCCTATTCAGTCTCACCCGTAGCATCCTATGAGGGTTTGTTATGAGTGTGGTGACACTCGTCACGTGATTAGATATTGCCCCAGGGCCAGGAGGGGTGCACCTCCACAGTCTTATCAGCCTCCACGCGCTCCTTCGGGCCCTCCGGCTATCCTTCCAGCCCCAACTGCCACTCCACCTCCTCAGTCAGCTCGAGGTAGAGGTCAAGGAGGTAGAGGTCACCCTAGAGGGGCCATGCCAGATACTATGCCCATCTGGCCCATTCCTAGGCCGTTGCTTCAGACTCAGTCATCACCCGTATTGTCCCTATCTGTCATAGGGATGCATTAGTATTATTTGATCCAGGCTCTACGTATTCATATGTGTCCTCTTATTTTTGTACATATTTAGGGATATCTCGGGATTCTTTGAGTTCCCATGTTTATGTATCTACTCCTGTGGGAGACCCTATAGTTGTGGACCGCGTATATCAGTCATGTTTGATTTCTCTAGTGGTTTTCAGACCAGGGCTGATTTGTTATTACTCAGCATGGTATATTTTGATGTTATCTTGGGTATGGACTGGTTGTCGCCCCATTATGCTATTCTCGATTGTCATGCTAAGACCGTGACGCTGGGTATGCCAGGCTTGCATATACTCCCCGTAGGGTCATTTATTTCCTTAAGGCTCAGTGGATCGTTGAAAAGGGGTGTGATGTGTGTTTGGACTATGTGAGAGATATCAGTGTTTATACCTCTCCAGTTGAGTCAGTCCCAGTAGTGAGGGACTTTCCTGATGTATTCCTAGCTGATCTTCCGGGTGTGTCGCCCAACAGAGATATTGATTTCGGCATTGATGTGTTGCCAGGAACTCAACCCATTTGTATTCCTCCTTACCAGATGGCTCCTCCTGAGTTGAAGGAGTTGAAGGAGCAGTTACAGGAGTTGCTTGATAAGGGTTTCATCAGGCCCAGTGTCTCACCTTGGGCGCTCTAGTGCTATTTGTGAAGAAAAAAGATAGCTTTATGCGTACGTGTATTGATTATCAATAGCTGAACAAGGTTACAGTGAAGAACAAGTATCCTTTGCCTTATATTGATGATTTATTCGACCAGCTACAGGGTTCCAGAGTATTCTCCAAGATTGACTTGCAATCTAGCTATCATCAGCTGAAGATTCGGGAGTCGGACATCCCGAAGACTGCCTTCAAGACCAGATATGGTCACTATGAGTTTCTTGTCATGTCATTACGGCTGACCAATGCCGCAAAAGCTTTTATGCATTTGATGCACAGTGTGTTCCGACCTTATCTTGATTCCTTCGTCATTGTGTTTATTGACGACATTCTGGTGTATTCCCGGTCACGGGAAGATCATGAGCAGCGCTTGAGGACCGTGCTTCAGACTTTGAGGGAAAAGAGATTATATACAAAATTCTCCAAGTGTGATTTCTTGCTTGATTCAGTGGCATTCTTGGGGCACATAGTTTCTTGTGATGGGATCAATGTAGATCCGAATAAGGTGGAGGCGGTGCAGAGTTGGCCTAGACCATCATCACCTACGGAGATCCGCAGTTTCCTTGGTTTGGTGGGGTAATACCGTCGCTTTGTAGAGGGGTTTTCATTTATTGCAACACCTATGACCAGACTGACCTAGAAGGGTGCTCCGTTCGGGTGGACCGAGGAGTGTGAGGAGAGCTTTCAGAAGCTCAAGACAGGTTTGACTTTGGCTCCAGTATTAGTGTTGCCTACAAGTTCGGGGTCCTACACTATCTATTGTGATGCCTCGAGGATTGGCCTTGGAGCAATATTAATGCTGGACAGTAGGGTGATTTCCTACGCGTCCAGGCAGTTGAAGGTGCATGAAAAGAATTATCCGGTTCATGACCTCAAGTTAGAAGCTATTTTTCATGCCTTGAAGATCTGGCATCATTATTTGTACGGTGTTCCATGTGGGATTTTTACGGATCACAGAAGTTTGCAGCACTTGTTCAGGCAGAAGGACCTCAATTTGCACCAACGGATATGGTTGGAGTTACTAAAGGACTATGACATCACTAAATTATATCACCCGGGGAAGGCCAATGTGGTGGCCGACGCCTTGAGTCGCCGGGCGGAGAGTTTGGCATATCTTCCGGCAGTTGAGAGGCCCTTAGCCTTGGATGTTCAGTCCTTAGCCACTCAGTTCATGAGATTGAATCTTTTAGAGCCTTGCCGAGTTTTAGCTTATGTGGTGGCTTGGTCTTCTCTTTATCACCGCATTTGAGAGCACCAATATGATGATCCACACCTTCTGGTTCTTCAGGACAGGGTTCGGTGAGGTGACGCCAGGGATGTGACTATAGGAGATGACGATGTGATGAGGATGCAGGGTCGGATCTGTGTACCCAATGTGGATGATCTTCGGGAGTTGATTCTTGAGGAGGCCCATAGCTCGCGGTATTCCATTCATCCGGGTACCGCAAAGATGTACCAAGATCTGGGACAACACTATTGGTGGAGAAGGATGAAAAAGGATATAGTGGAGTTTGTGGCCAAGTGTCTCAACTGTCAGCAAGTAAAATATGAATATCAGAGGCCAGGAGGGTTACTCCAGCATATTGAACTTCCAGAGTGGAAGTGGGAGCGTATCACCATGGACCATTTCATTCCAGTGCTGACTATGTACTCATATGAGAGGTTGGCGAAGATTTATATCAGGGAGATTGTTCGCCTCCACGGTATTCCAGTATCAATCATTTAAGATAAAGGCACACAATTCACTTCACGGTTCTAGAAAGTCGTTCAGTAGGAGATAAGCACCAGGGTAGAGTTGAGTACAACCTTTCACCCTCAGATGGACGGGCAGTCCGAGCGCACGATTCAGATTCTTGAGGACATGCTCCTTGCCTGTGTGATTGATTTTGGAGGGTCATGGGATCGATACTTGCCACTTGCAGAGTTTGCTTATAATATCAGCTACCAGTCCAGCATTCAGATGGCGCCATATGAGGCTTTGTTTGGTAGATGGTGCCGCTCCCCAGTGGGATGTTTTAAGCATGGCGAGGCCCGATTGTTGGGTATAGATTTTGTCCAGGATGCCCTGGACAAGTTGAAGGTGATTCAGGAGAAACTTTGCACAACTCAGTCCAGACAGAAGACTTATGCGGACCAGAAGATTCGTGATTTGGCATTTATGGCTAGTGATCGGGTTTTGCTTTGGGTATCGCCTATGAAGGGCGTCATGAGGTTCGGGAAGAAGGGTAAGCTGAGTCGGAGATTCATTGGTCCTTTTGAGGTATTGCGGCATGTTGGAGAGGTTGCTTATGAGCTAGCCTTGCCTCCAATCTAGCAGGAGTTCATCTGGTATTCCACGTCTTTATGCTCCGGAAGTATCACAGTGACCCGAATCATGTTTTGGATTTTAGTTCAGTCCAGTTGGTCAAGGATTTATCATATGTTGAGGAGCTAGTTCCTATATTGGATAGACAGGTGAGAAAGATCAGGTAGAAGAATATTGCATGAATCAAGGTTCAATGGAGGGGTCATCCGGTCAAGGAGGCGACTTGGGAGACCGAGAATGATATGCGCAGTAAGTACCCTCATCTTTTCACAGCTTCAAGTATGTCTCTATACTCGTTCGAGGACGAACAATTTTCTTAAGAGGGGAGAATGTAACGACCCAGTCGGTCGTTTTGAGAGTTAGCACCCCTATCCCGTAATGTCTTCTTTCCCCACTTTTATATCTACTTATGGGACTTGTCGGAATGATTAGTCGTTAATTTCAGAGAGTTTTTGGACACATAGTCCCTAATTGTTAGTTTAAGCCTTAGAAATTGGATCATAGTCAGAACTTTGTAAGGATGGATCAGGAATGGAATCCCATTGACTCCATTAGCACCTTTGGGTGATTTCAGGGTTAAGAGCGTGTTCAGAATGTGTTTTCGAGGTATGTAGTAGATTTAGGCTTGAATTGGCGAAAGTTAGAATTTTGGTGATTTCGGCCGATAGGTGGAATTTTTATATCGGGCTCAGAATGGGATTCCGGAACTGACTGTAGGTCCGTAGTGTCATTTATGACATGTGAGTCAAATTTGAGGTCATTCGGACTAGTTTTGACGTGTTTCGGCATCAGTTGTGGATTTTGGAAATTTCATAAGTTCTTAGGCTTGAATCCATGTATAATTCGCGATTTTGATGTTATGTGATGTGTTTTGAAGTCTCGACTAAGTTTGGATAAGGCATTAGGACTGGTTGGTAAGTTTGGTTGAGGTCCCGGGGACCTAGGGGATGTTTCAGATGCTCAACGGGTTGATTTTGGACTTAGAAAACCAGCTAAAGCATTGCTGGTTCTGGTGTTTTGCACCTTCGGATGGGAAGCCGCAGGTGCGGACGGGGTCTTTTCAGGTGCGGCAAGAGTCCACAGATGCGGATCTGCAGATGCGGCCCAGTGACCGCAGGTGCAGCCCCGGCCATTTTAGTAAGATTTCACACATGCGATGTGTTTTCCGCAGGTGCTGTCCAAGGGAGAGCAGGTGCAGGATCGCTGGGCAGTTTATACCAAATTTAAGGATTTGAAATTCATAATTCTAATAACGATTGGGAGCTCGGGATTAGGCGACTGTTAGTGGGTTTTGAAGAGAAGACTCATAGATAATGATGCGTAACCTTATTTCACTTGTATATCATTAATCTATAGCAATTTCTTCCATATAATCAATGAATTTGGGTGATAAATCATGAAAATTGGAGGATGGTTCCGCAAATAGAAATTTGAGAATTTAATGAGATTTTGGCATCCGTTTTCGATGATTCTTGTTCGAGTGAGTTCGTGAGTGAATGTGTGTTCTAAATTTGTAACTTTCACTCGTTTCCGAGACGTGGGCTCGAGGGACTTTTTGAGAAACCTTCCTAATTTCACATATTAGCCTTGAACTAATTGGCTAGATCGATTTCTTACAATGATATTTACGTTATGCAATTGAATTAAATAGATTTGGGCCATTCGGAGTACGGTACTCGTGGCATGAGCGTGGTTTTTGGTTGAGTAGAGCAGTCAAGGTAAGTGGCTTGCCTAACTTTGTGTTGGGGACTTCCCCTTAGGTTATTTTGATACTATTTGTGGTATGGGCGCCGTGTACTTGAGGTGACGAGTACATGCACGGGCCATTGTTGCAAAAATTCCATTTTTCCTTCCATGCTATAAATCATTTTACTCTTATTTCACTGTTTAATGTGCTAATTGTGTAGTTTAGATTAGGAAGGTGTATGCCTATCTGTTTTACCTGAATTTTCTATTTGATACTATGTGCACCATGTTTAGTTAGTCCTGTCTTTTGTCTTCCTTTGGCTTTTCTCTTGAACTGTTTAAATAAACCTTATCCGGCGTGCATTCGCATTTCATATTTAAATTGGGACTACGGACGTATTCCGGGAGCTTTCTCCCTGTACTGCATAAATAAATTGGGACTATGGACGTATTCCGGGAGCTTTGCCTCTGTACTGCATATTTAAATTGGGACTACAAACGTATTATGTGAGCTTTCCTCCTGTACTGCATATTTAAATTGGAACTACGGACTTATTCCGGGAGCTTTCCCCCTGTACTGCATAATCATTTGGAACTATGGGACGGTATCCCGAGAGATTCCACTTTTTGATATATTATGTTGAGCCGAGGATTTTCTTTACTGTAACCTTATATTGTTTTTCTTAAACTGTTTAATGTAGACATTACCTATCTTTTGTATTGTTTTAAAATGACTTTTTTAGAAATCCAGTAGAGCCTTAACCTGACCTCGTCACTACTTGACCGGGGTTAGGCTTGGCACTTACTAGGTACCAAATGTGGTGTACTCATGCCTTTTCCTGCACATGTTTTTCGTGTGTAGATTCATGCCACCCAAAACAGAAGGTATATAACCACACGTCTCAATCTCGCATCACCCGAATTACTTACCTTACTCAAATCTAGCTATAAAGCCCAATTAGAACCGCATCATATGTGCATATAACCAAGAATCACCACTCCTCGCAACACCGAAGAGTAACTCATAAATCACTCCAGAACATGAATAAACTCAATCACAATCGAATGGTACATTTCTCAATAATAGAAACTTGGAGCCAACAATTCCAACCCGGTGCAGAAAGCGTACCCATATTAGCCTACCAGTGACCCTAAATTAACTTTGATCACCCACACCAGATAGATAACTTACCGAAAAGTTCATAATGACGGAATCATGGTACATGCTAACATCCGACTAGCTCAGCTCGCCTCTTCACAGTTCACTTCCACAAAATATCCTGTTTATGAGAACTCTCAGTCTCAAAATCCATGAAACGTACGGATTACCATATCTGATCACAACCCCACTGCTCGAATACATAACATATCCCAAATACTCACTCATTCCATGAGGGATACCCCTATCATCCTTCCGTTTACCAAGCAACCTTGAATATCAACAATCGATCCAACAATAGGGCGCCGCGATACCAATGAAGTACCCCTAACTCAAACACATTGGTCTTTCTGTAATATATACCCTCATCAAGTCGCACCAATTAGTGATATCATCCACCTGGTAATCTAAAACTGCCCATGCTGCCTAAGAATTTATGACATTCCTTCCAGAACCGAACTATGACCTCATATATGCAAATATCAACTCTACCCAACATACCGCACATGCCATGCCAACCTAGAAAAATTCGGGAACTCCATGGTCCCTTCTGAGCCACAAGCGACTACGCACCCAAATAGCCAAGAACTTCCATTGGATCCCATTTAGAAACAAATTCACTACACGCCATAAGAAAATATGCACCCTTAACCGCGGTAGAAACCACTAGGAACTATCCGAAATCCCATTTTCACAACACCAAACCATCAGGACTGAACTCTTCTAACTCAACCAACTACACGGGCCACCAAAAATCCAAGAGCATTGCTAAGAAAAACCCAAAAAACTCGTCACCTTATGAACACCCAAAGAACTAATCATATCCCTTACCATGCCGATCCGACCTACTACAAAGTTTCCCTATTTACCCAAGTTTCTCCTGAGTTACCTTCAAATTGATACTTCATCCTGCCGTAATACCACAAATTTGCAACCCAGACTCACCACACGTGACCCAAGCACAAAACCATACCGTCTAAGGCTCATAAGCGACTGAATAATCCCTCAATTATCCCCAAATGCACCACATTAGAAAAACTTACCCTGAAGAGACTTCCTGCGAATCTAAAGCCATTACCTTCACCTTCCGGATACCGATATGTAGAATTCGTGGTGATGTAGAATACCACAAGTCTTGACATCCTCTAGCGTAAATCTCAATGACACCGACCAATTAGACAGAATTGATCTAACCCGTTTGCGCACTGACATACTAGGAAAGTAATCCACTTACTTGAAGCCGCAAGCAAATTAGTACACTCGCACACTACACCTTTTAAAATTTCCACTAAATTACTCAATAGAACCCAATTACCCAACAGAGTACATTACAACCAATATCGAAGAAATTTCCATTACTCGTGACATTCCCGGACCCCATACCTACAGGTCATAGCTGATTTACCACTATACCTTGAACTGAAACCAATACCACACATAATAATGTAATCTACTTATCAATAACAAACTCCCCCACTTGGATCAAGGCCAAGGATCAAGACAAACAAGACTATGCCCACACATTATCACTGCCACCATGCTGTGGTGGGATTCAACTAATTCCTCCATAAGTTTATATGACCCAAACCATCTAACACTCAAATCAATTTCCAATCTCGCATCTACCATCACAATAGTCACGCCAATTTCCACAAGCGATCTAAACTCCAATCACAATATATCTTTTACTGGTAGAAGAGAACTTATTACAGAACTACATACAGACCACACACCCTATGACAACCCGAAAGAGATACCCCTGCCCTCTTAGCCTCAACTTCTATCTCTCCATACACTTCTGAAGACCAAAATTATCACGCAATCACTATACCTTCCTGCATCTGAACACAACCAATGCCTACCCTCGAGCCACCACATTATGCGGTAAAAACCTAAAGCTGATGGTAGAACTAACACTGGAGCGGTGGCCACAGAAATCTCGAGCTTCTGGAAGCTCTACCACACATGTCTGACAACATGGATACCCTTACTGGACACCACGTGTCCCAAGAATACTACTGAACCGAGCCAAAATTCATTCTCGGAGAATTGGCATAGAGCCTTTTCTCCCTGAATACTTATAATGCCATTCTCATATACTGAGTATGATACTCCCGGCTATGCGAATATGCCAGGCTGCCATCAATGAATACAATAACAAGGAGTGCTAATATGGCTGGAATACACTGTCAATCAAATACATGAACGTTACTGGGGCAAACGATCAACTCAAAAGACATTACCAGGAACTCATAACCCAATAGATAAATCCGCTTCACTCCACATCTACACAACATGAGAGGTCTTCCAATCATACTCGCAACTCAAGGCCACATACCAAATCGAGACAGAAATCAAACACTCAATAAATCTTACCACATTTCCAGCCAACCCTTTTGACACAATTCACAGTCTGAACACATCTAACCATCAAATCACACCCACCACATAAGCATCTAATCACCAATTCTCATCAATAAGAACACGAACGGGCATACAAGTCCCCAATTACAGGTGCCCACACAACGAAAATCTCAGCAATCAAGCCACAGAATGAATCCGGCCCCAAGTCCTCCAGAATGGCCCATTATCAACATGCCAACATCACATCTCATCCATGGATGTCACAATCCGTCGATGCACAGCTGATACCAAGCGCTCTCGTGCCGTTCGAATACATGGAAGGAATTCAAGAGTTACGCTCTTGCCTGAATATAATGGATTCGCACGACAATAATTTTTGTTTAAAAAAAAAGTGAGATTTTTCTAAGGGTTCCCCAGCCTCTCAAAGATAAGTATAGACGTCTCCGTACCGATCCGCAAGAATCTACTAAACCTGCTCATGACCGGTGAGTCCTATGTAACCTAACGCTCTAGTACCAAGTTGTCACGACCCCAAATCCAGGCCAGTCGTGATGGCGCCTATCATGGAACTAGGCCAACCAAAACTTCACTCAAATCATAATAAACTTCCATTTACATCTTTACTATACCGATTACCCATAAAAGTTCCTTTAAAAATTTATAAAAATAGTTAAATCTATACTGAACATTAAATACAACCCCCGAGAACCCGGAGTCACTGGTCATGAGCATCTACATAAAATATACAACTAGACAAAAATAAATACTATAGTAGTAAGCAGGACTGTGGACGCATGCAACTACCTTGCAAACCTCCGAGAATCTCTGGAACAGATATGCAGCTTACCCTTCCCTAACACCTGAATCGGCACACAAAGTGCAGGGATTAATGTGAGTACGCCAACTCAGTAGTAATGAAAATAAATCAGGTCTGAGTAGCAAGAAACAGATAAAATCAATGTCATCAAATCATAAGATGCACAGACTTTCTTTCCAACAGTATAACATAGATATGTGAAATCATCATGCCTTAAAATCAACTTCAGAAAAATCCTTTGAAGAACGTATACTTTCAACAACTTCAACCGAAAGATTTAGTATGAAAATGAAATGAATCATATAGAGGCCCCTCGGGCAAAAAATATTTCATAAGCTCAGAGTGAGAGTAGTAAATCATCAGTAGCCCCTCGGGAAAAACATATTTCATAACTCAGAGTGAAACTAGTAAAATCATCAGTAGCCCCTCGGGCAAAACATGTATCATAATTAGCCCCTCGGGCATGCCTCACAGTCACTCATAATCAGCCCCTCGGGCATACCTCACCATCACTCGTAATCAGTCCCTCAGCACCTCACAGTCACTCAGCATATAACAGTCACTCATGCCTCCCAATCAGTCGTCGCTCGGCACTCGACACTCTGCACTCTGAGCGCTTACTAGGGGCTCCTTCAGGCCAAGCGCTAATATCACTCGGCACCTCACAATCACTCAGCACCTCACAATCAAGCTCTCGGCCTCACTCAGCAGAACCACTAAAAAGGCCCCTCGGGTGAATCCGTAAAACAGGGTACTCGACCCAAAACATCATTTTAAATCTCAAAGTGGTGTATATCATGCTGAGTTTCGAAAACAGTAAGCACAATGCAACTGAGTGAAATCATCAATACATAGTGAGGTGAAACAACAGTAAAAATCCTCCAAGGGGTCTAAATAGATCGGCACGAGGCCCCAAACACGGCTTATAGCCCCAATATTTCACAAATCTTTAGAACATAATTTAACATAAGGTTTTGAGTAAATATGCAACTCATTAGCTGCCGGGGAGAGGACCTAGTCATATCCAAAAATAATACACGCCACATATTCGTCACCCGACATGTGCGCCATTCCAAAATCAGTGAAAAAATATGCAGTCTGGGGTTCCATACCCTCAGGACAAGATTTATAACCATTACTTACCTCTACCGGGCCACAACACTAGTCCGCTATGCTCTTGCCCCTCAAATTTGCTCCCGATTGCTCCGAATCTAGCCAAAACCAGTTCAACATCATCAACATATAATTAAGGAACACAACCCAATCGAAAACTATCAAATTATACAGGAATCTCGAAATTCAGCCAAACTCGAGCCCCGGGTCCACATCTCAGAATCCGATAAAATTTACATCACAAGAACCCTTATCCTCCCATAAGACCATACATACCAAGAACATAAAAATCGGACCATAATTGCCCACTAAAATCGCCAAAAGAAATTCCCAACTCTTTCCTCCCATTTTCCATCTTTTCTAACTATATTACTTCAAATACAAGCCTAATCCGAATTAAAATAGCATAGAAACGATGATAATAACCCGAGAACTTACCTTCACTGAAGAATCACAAATCCCCTCTCCAGTTTACCTTCAAAGGAGCTCCTCCCGCATGCAAAAATGGTGAAATGAAATGAATTTCATGGATACCTCTTATATACTGTTTCTACAACATTTTCACACCTGAGGACACTTAGTCGCACCTGCGGACCCGCACCTACGGTCCCAGGTGCGCACTTGTCACGAACAAAAATACCTAAGGTCGTGATGACGACGGACACAAGGTCAGGCAAGCCAAAACATTAATTGGTTGAAATATATTCATGTTTTAACATTTTCGAAATCGTTACCTTTTCTTGCATTTCATAATCAAATAAATAAATTTTAGTAAACTTAACTACGACAGCACATCAATGCAGTTTAATAAAATAAATCCCAACACGTCCCCAGAACCCGGTGTCACAAGTACATGAACAATTTCTAAGAATTTTACAAATATTACAAAGCCTGTCCGAAATACGCTGGACCAGGAAATTTAAAATGAAACAGATACAATATAAAGGTGACTCTGTCAGCTGCGGATCGCCTCTAGAAGATGCAGCTCGCCTAGGTCTCCGAATCCTCCACATTGCTATGAAAGTACCTGTGCAATAAAATGCACAGCAAGTGCAGCATGAGTACAAAAACAACGTGTACTCAGTAAGTCGCCTTCCTAACCCCAGAGAGGTAGTGACGAGATGTCAAATTAGATAGTTACTAGGATCCAACAATATAATATATGACAGAATAAGATGAAATACAATAGACATGTAAGATAGTGAGCAACGAGTACATATCAAGTACAGAAATCCATGTAATCACTGAGAATAAACCACAATGTACACTTCCCTTTTTCCCAAATACATATCAAGCCAATACCAACAGAATCATAAGATAGTCAACCGCTCTATGAACTGCCAAAGGATCGATCGGCCCGTCCCAAAAGTGCATCTCTCAACCTCTCTACGCACTGCCAAGGGATTGATCGGCCAGTCCCAAAAGTGTGGCTCTCAATCTCTCTATGCACTGCTTCAGGATCGATCGGCCTGTCCCAAAAGTGAATCTCTCAATCTCTCTACGCACTGCCGAAGGATCCATCAGCCCGTCCCGAAAGTGCGGCTCTCAATATAATAATCCTCTCTGTGCACTACCAAGGGATCGACCGGCCCGTCCCAAAAGTGCAACTCGCAGTATAATACGGCTAGCCTGCTCGCGAATCATACATGCGACTCAGGTGCTCATAAGAATACATACACAAATACAGGGTCTTCCTACTCGCGAATCACTCAAGAAACTCAGGCACCCAAAGTTACACATATCCACATAATAAATTCGTATTTTATCAAGAAAACTGCTTTTCTCAGGAAAATGTAAAGTCTTTATTAAAAGAAACATGAAATATAGGTTTTGAAATCTTTGTTTTTGAAACTCATTTGTCCAATTTAGTAACACTCCATAATACAACCAAGTCCAGGTACACATATATATATTCATAGCGGAAACAATTCTCTTTTTTAGAAGGTTAAAAATATGAACTCTAGTTGTCTTTTAAATTTTCAGTCATGTTTTCGGTAATATTAGCAGTTTAATATGACAGGTAGGGTTACAGGTACACACATAAAGCATGCTAGTGGGTCCTAGGCTATCTGGACATGGCATAATAGTAGCTACGTACGTACTCCCATCACCTTGTGCATATGTATCCCGCGAAGACAATAGCATGTACTGATATAATTCACCTACGGGGACGATTCCCCCTCACAAAGTTAGAAAGGAGACTTACTTCGCTCCGAAATTCTGTAAACGGCCTCCGAAGCTTCCCGACGACTCCAATCGATGCACAACGCTCCAAAACTACGACATAAATGACAAACCAATGAAAATGCTTCCTAATACTCACAACAAGTTCAGAAAATATACTTTGCCAACCCCGCTCAATAAAATGACCAAAATGCCCTCGTGCCCACGTGCCCGGTAATCCAAAATTTCTCGAAGGTACATTCTACCCATAGCCTTAATAATTCAAGTATACAATTTAGTCTACATTCCATACTCAATTCGAGGCTAAAATCAAAATTTCAAAAATTCTAGGTTTCTTCAATTTTTTTTTCCCTCAATTTCCACTACCAAATCTATGTAATAATCCGGTAGTTAACTTACAAACAGGAGGAATTGACTTACCTTGACAATGCATGAAGGAATCCTCTCTTGAAGCCTCCCAAAATCGCCCAAGCCATGAAGAAATGAAGACAAATGAACCCAAAATTCTCGTTTTAAAACATTTTGTCCAGGTCGATTTCCGCACCTGTGGTCCTTCATCCACACCTGCGATCTCGCAGGTGCGACCGAATATCCCGCACCTGCGGTTTTCCTCAACTTTAGCCAACCTGCACCTGCGGCCCACTTTCCGCACCTGTGGCTTCGCAAGTGCGGAAAATCCATCGCACCTACGTCTCCCAACCAAGTCTACCCACTTTTGCACCTGCGACTCCCAGGCCGTACCTGCGGCCAAATCCTCGCAGGTGCGGTTACACTAGATGACAACAGCTTCAGCCCTTTTTCAAACTTCAACTTTGATCCGTTAACCACCCGGAATCCACCCGAGGCCCCCGGAACCCCGTCCAATTATACCAACCTGTCCCAAAACATGACACGGACTTGATCGAGCCCTCAAACCACATCAAACGATGCCGAAATCATGAATCGCACCCAAATACAATTCTTTAAGAACTTAGAATTTCAAACTTCTACATCTGATACCGAAACCTATCAAATCACGTCCGATTGACCTCAAATTTTGCGCACAAGTCATATAACATTACGGACATGCTCCAACTTCCGGAATCGCATTCCGATCTCGATATCAAAACTTCCACTTCCGGCCAGATTTTCTAAAAACCTTCAAATTTCTTTCTTTAGAAAAATGACTCCAAAATGACCTACGGACATCCAAATTCACTTCCGATCGTGCTCCCAATTCCAGAATCACCATATGGAGCTATTCCCAGACTCGGAATTCCCAAACGGACATCAATCTCACTGATATGCACTTCAAGCCCAAATTCATAAAATACTTCTAAAATGCTAACTTTCACAACATACGTGGAAACGCTCCCGGGTTATCCAAAACCCGATCCGGACATACACCCAAGTCCGAAATCATCATACGAACCTGCTGGAACCTTCAAATCGTGATTCGGAGATCGTTTACTCAAAATTCCAATCATAGTTGATTTCTCTAACTTAAGGCTTCTGAAACGAGAATTTTCTTTCCAAATCACTTCTAACCTTCCTGGAATTCAATTCCGACCACGCCCACGGGTCATAATACCTGAAACGGAGCTGTTCACGACTTCAAACCGGTGAATGACGCGCTAGAGCTCAAAACTCGGACATCAATCTCACTGGTCGGGTCGTTACATTCTCCCCCACTTAAATCGATGTTCGTCCTCGAACATGCTAAGAACTGCTCTGGAGTTACCTGAAATCACTGTTTAACCTCTTGAGCACCTGACCGTGGTACCACAATTCCGTCGAGCACAATAGCTTGATCAAATCTGGAGATTTATTCTTTATCCATATAATAAGCTCAGAATTCATTCAAACACCTGAAATTTCTCTAGCCAGGCCTAGTTTCAATATATATTAGCAGTGCACCAACTAGCACACGATATACAAGTCCATAACTGCATACCCTTGCTGAATCGGCACCATGCACCGCATAACTCATCGTCTGACCACAACGACGCTCCCTGGACCTTTTTAGTCAAGGTCGACAAATCTGAGGCTCCTGATGTCCCTGATAATAATTATACAGACATCCTGCTATAATGCTGGCGATACAACCACAATGGAGGGAATGCGCAGAAATTCTCACTCAACTGCAGAGTTAATAAATCATTGAATACCTCATCTTGACTAGAATCGTCACTTTCATTAGGAACCTGAATGATGGTATTTGTTCTTTATTATACACTTCACATAACCTCATCACACTGATCTCTGATCGGATAATCTCGTCTCACCCAGTAAGAACTTCTCAAACAGCAGGTCACCCCAAACATGGCTAACAATCTCACATGATACCGCATCGCCCAATAGGCTATAACTCAAACGTGATAATAAGAAACGATTCAGGACGGAACTACTCAGCTCACGCAACTAATATGAATTCTTACCATAAAATGGGAAATATAACACAAAAAATAAATATATATTAACCCTTCTTATCATCACACTGTTGCGGCGTGCAACCCGATCCAAATAACATACCCGTGGCGACATGCCACCCAATCCACACATAAAATTTATATAAGAAGATATATATACGGAGCTGATTTGCTCACTATTATGAATTACTGAATATCCATCATAAGCATGCTAAGTACATAATACCATCCTGGGGAGACTGATAAAGCCATAGGCTACAAAACTTAAGCACAAATGAGGTGCAATATATATATACGTACATATATATATACGTACACACATATATATATATATATATATATATATATATATATATATATATATATATATATATATACTCTGGATCTCAAGAGCTGCCTTGCTCATATAACATCCCCGCTACGCAAGACCTCAACACATAAGAAATTATCAAGCCGTTTCACAACTCGCACGACACAATCATAATAACACATAAATTTGATGAAGACGGAACAACACCAGATAATCTAATACCTTTCCATGAAAAAAAATGCTCTACTGAAAGGAACAAGCCTGGCTCACACGGTGCCCATAATCATATGCAAATCCATCAACAAACATTAAGCCACCTTGCTCGCACCAAACGTAGCTATTAGCTTTTACCTGGGTCCACATTAACCCTACTTTTTCTGATAATACACGAGAACAACCGTCATCACCGGAACTAACACCCCAAAATCCATAATAAACTGAATCGAACGCCCTCCAGGCATAAATTCTCAATTTAAGAAATATTGCACTTCTTTATACTCGGCCCAAATCTGAAATCCATTAAGTGTCTACATGTCACACTTTATACAATCTTTTCGCGGTCATGCTTCCACGACCTTCCACACAAGGCAACAAGTCTGCACATCCATAACACTAACCACGCTAAGGCCGCAAAACACATCAAGAACCCATGACCAGGGTACAAAGCCTCTTTCACCGAATATCAGTCTCAAGTGACACTGAAGATAATACCAGCTTACACTGAACTTTCAAATCACTTTTCCTTGCTCTTCCGAGCTCATGACGTCCTTATAAACATCAGACCTAAATCTCGTTCCTTACTCCCAGTTACATACTGCTTCCCGCACTTAACATACCAACATGAGGTAGCGCAAGAATTCCATCATAACTTTCGAACCACCAATAGGGTGAACACTTCATCATATAGGAACCTTTTACTTAACTCAATTCAAGAGTACCATCTCAACACACGAGTGAATTCCCATTATCACCCAATCATGCAAATCTTAAGTGGTAGTCTATACCACCATAACCCTTCCGGGATCCGCCTATACCTGACAGGCCATAGCACTCAAGTGCTTCCACATAAAATCCATCACGACGGCCGACAAGCCCCGCACACATCGTCATAAACCACATGCATAACTAAATCATCATTAATTGCCGCAAATGTGCCATTTAAACCATGGCTAATCTATCTATCTTCTTTTAATCATCATTAATTTCCTCAGGAACAATAACAACTTCCTTCAACCCATAGCAAACTCAACCCTCACTCATCCCGAGTGACCTTGATTCACGAGACTATGCTGCCCCAAATCCCGCAATCCGTCTCATACCCTCCTGATAATCTTTTTCTTCATTCCGAAGTCTATTTCTCTCACTCCTCCAATATTATCATGCATGGTGAAACATGTCATAAAACATTTCAACCATCCTCCTCATTCTCAGAAATTATTCTGCAAAAGCTCGATTCTCAGTCATATTACTGCTTGAAATGTTTAAATGCCGCATTCTTAACTTTTGAACTCGCTAGGACCGCTAATGAGAGTCACCCACTCTGACTGGCCCTGAATACAATCCACCACGAGGCTCTCCTAGCACAGGAACACCTTTTTCAATGAAACACATGACTGAGTCACTATCCTTACAACTCGCCCATGCCTTAAGAAAAATTCTGAATCTTCCAAAGCCTAACCCTGATCCGACAGGGCCAACTTTTGTGCATATTCATCAATTCTCACGCAAAATTACCAGTTTACTCCTTTTTCCTTAGCTGAAATAACTTGCCTACATGCTGACAATCCTCAACCCCATGCGAAGACAATCCCACAACACAGCTGCAGATGGTGGGACTCCCCCACTTAACCCGAAGCTACTCCTTGCCCCACTCTAGACCCTGCTGAGATTCTTCCTCCTCTGATAACACAATCTTGCTCAGCCAGTCCGTCCAAATCTTCCAATTCTCTTGCTAGAACTCCCTAAATACTCGAATTTCCTAGCACCATTCACACATTCTATATCCTACCGACTAGCCACTAGGACCCCTCACAGAACCTTCCAACCCCGCCATTGCTAACCTATCCCTAGAAGACAACCCACCTATGGAAATCACTAGCGGAAACCTCCCAACGACGCTAAATGCACGCTCTCTACAACTTCAATACCCTATCCTAAGCCCTGCTTCATTTACCAATTTACTAGCCCGTGTGCTACTCATGGACACCCATAATGTGCGACAAATACCTTCAAGTTCCAAGCTGTGCTGCCGCTCCCTCACTTTGTGACTGCTCGACTTCCGCTTCTTACCCCCTGGCCTCCTAGAAATGGAACCACCGCCTAGGCTCATTCTAGGATTATTCTTTGTAGCTCTCAAACCAGCAGATCACCACGACTTCAAGCTCTCCGAAGATTATCCTTCTCTAGCTGCCTTCATTATCAACACTTATCTGTTGCTGAACCACCGCACCTTACGATATCTGCCAACAATTTTCTTCTATACTTTTTCTCGATACTCTGACCCTGCAAAATCGAAGAAACCATAGCACCGACAAACTTGACACATTCCATTCGATCAATGACAATGACTATACGTCACAGGTGCATATCCCATCTCGCTTGAAGACACCAAGTCTTACTACCTTATCAATCCCAACCGATCCATTCATACTCTAAATGCCTTCCCTCTGTCAGAAGAAAAGCACTGAAACCTCGAAATCACACTCTGAGAAGACCTCCCTTCAAACCATTAATCTTCCCCAACATACGAGCAAACGCTCTAACATCATATCGACATCGTGCGACGATCAATTGCAAACATCATCACTACCTAAGCACAGCCTTAAGGCTCCTAGAAACACAACTACCGAGCTGAAACAAGACATCACCCTTTCACAGGGTCATAACAACAACCACAACCATTTACACATGGAAGCATCTCGAATTACATTCGTAGCACCATTTCCATTCCTCAAATTCCTGATCCATAGCAAGCGCTTCGCGACGCGTAAGATTGAGTAGGAATGAACATAGGCATAAGTCTTAAAGGAATCAACTCGCACGATGAAGAATCAAGAAGGGATGTACTCCTAACAGCCGTGTGCCTCTCGAAGATAAGTAAAGACCTGTTTGTACCGATCCGCAAGACTCTACTAGACTTGCTCATGACTCGTGAGACCCACGGGAACCTAGCGCTCTGATACCATGTTTTCATGACCCAAAATCCCTAAGGCCGTGATGGCGCCAGACACAAGCTCAGGCAAGCCAAAACATTAATTAGTTGAAATATATTCATGTTTTAACATTTTTGAAATCGTTACCTTTTCTTGCATTTCATAATCAAATAAATAAATTTTAGTAAACTTAAATACGATAGCACATCAATTAACTTTAATAAAATAAATCCCAACCCCGTCCCCAGAACTCGGTGTCACAAGTACATGAGCAATTTCTAATAATTTTATAAATATTACAAAGCCTGTCCGAAATACGACTGGACTAGGAAATTTAAAATGAAACAAATACAGTATGAAGGTGACTCTTACAGTTGCGGATCGCCTCCGGAAGATGCAGCTCGCCTAAGTCTCCGAATCCTCCACACTTCCATGAAAGTACCTGTGCAAATAAAATGCATAGCAAGTGCAACCTGAGTACAAAAACAACATGTACTTAGTAAGTCGCCCGCCTAACCTCAGAGTGATAGTGACGAGAGGTCAAATTAAATACTTACTAGGGTCTAAGAATATAATATATGACATAATATGATTAAATACAATAGACATGTAAGACAGTGAGCAACAAGTACATATCAAGTACAGAATAGTACCAAATATTCATGCGCACACAAGGTTAAGACAACCGGCCGGAGTCATAAGATAGTCAACCTCTCTATGCACTGCCGAAGGATCGATCGGCCCGTTCCAAAAATGCATCTCTCAACCTGTCTACGCACTGCCGAAGGATCGATCGGCCCATTCCAAAAGTGCATCTCTCAACCTGTCTATGCACTGCCGAAGGATCGATCGGCCCGTCCCAAAAGTGCATCTCTCAATCTCTCTATGCACTGCCGAAGGATCGATCGGCCCGTCCCAAAAGTGCGGCTCTCAATATAATAATCCTTTCTATGCACTGCCGAGGGATCGACCGGCCCGTCCCAAAAGTGCACCTCTCAGTATAATACGGCTATCCTGCTCTCGAATCATTCATGCGACTCAGGTGCTCATAAGAATACATACACAAATACATGATCTTACTGCTCGCGAATCACTAAAGGGACTCAGTCACCCAAAGTTACACATATCCACATAATAAATTCATATTTTATCAAGAAAACCATTTTTCTTAGAAAAATGGTAAAGTCTTTATTAAAAGAAACATGAAATATAGGTTTTGAAAGCTTTGTTTTTGAAACTCATTCGTCCAATTTAGTAATACTCCATAATACAACCCAGTCCAGGAACACACATATATATTCACAGCGGAAAAAATTCTCCTTTTTAGAAGGTTAATAATATGAACTCTAGTTGTTTTTTAAACTTTCAATCACGTTTTTGGTCATATTAGCAGTTTAATATTACATGCAGGGTTCTAGGTACATACATAGAGCATGCTAGTGGGTCTTAGGCTACCCGGACATGGCATAATAGTAGCTACGAGCGGATTCCCGTCACCTCGTGCATACGTAGCCCTCGAAGACAATAACATGTACTGATTTAATTCACCTAGGGGGACGATTCCCCCTCAAAAAGTTAGAAAGGAGATTTACTTCGCTCCGAAATTCTATAAACGGCCTCCAAGCCTTCTCGACGACTCCAATCGATGCACAACGCTCCAAAACTACCACATAAATGACGTATTAATGAAAATTCATCCTAATACTCAAAACAAGTTCAGAAAATATACTCTCCTAACCCCGCTCAGTGAAATGACCAAAATGCCCTAAGGCCCACATGCCCGGGGCCCCGTCATATTATACCAACCTGTCCTAAAACATGAAACGGACTTGCTTGAGCCCTCAAACCACATCAAACGCCGCCAAAATCACGAATCGCACCCAAATCCAATTCTTTAAGAACTTAGAATTTCAAACTTCTACATCTGATGCCGAAACCTATCAAATCACGTCCGATTGACCTCAAATTTTGCGCACGAGTTATATTAAACATTACGGACCTGCTCCAACTTCCGGAATCGCATTCCGACCACGATATCAAAACTTCCACTTCCGGTCGGATTTTCCAAAAACCTTCAAATTTCTTTCTTTAGCCAAATGACTACAAAATGACCTACGGACATCCAAATTCACTTCCGATCGCGCTCCCAAACTCGAAATCCCAAACGGACATCAATCTCACTGATATGCACTTCAAGCCCAAATTCATGAAATCATTCTAAAATGCAAAGTTTCACAATATACGCTGAAACGCTCTCGGTTTATCCAAAACCCGATATGGACATAAACCCAAGTTTGAAATCATCATACGAACCTGCTGGAACCTTCAAATTCTGATTCAGAGATCGTTTACTCAAAATTCCAATCTTAATTGATTCCTCTAACTTAAGGCTTCTGAAACGAGAATTTTCTTTCCAAATCACTTCTAACTTTCTTGCAATTTAATTCCGACCACGCCCAAGGGTCATAATACCAGAAACGGAGTTGCTCACGACTTCAAACCGCCGAACGACGGTCTAGAGCTCAAAACAACAGGTCGGGTCTTTACAGCACCTGCGAAAACCCACTTAACGGAAAAAACTCGCACCCGCGGCCAATCCTCCGCACCTGTGGCTTTGCAGGTGCGGCCCAAACTTGGCATTTGCGGAAAAATCCCCTACCTAGCCTTTTTCGCACCTGCGGCCAACATCAAAAATCACACCAGGATCTATTTTTCTGAGATTTTCCAATTTCAAAACCCTGCTAACCATCCGAAATCAATCCCGAGCCCCTCGGGGTCCCAACCAACCATACAAACACATCCCATAACATTATTCTAACTTAGTCGAACCTTCGAAAAAGCAAAAACAACACGAAAACACCAAAATTACATCAAATTCAAGCCTATGAACTTTGAAACTTCCAAATTTCGCCAACTACGCCGAAACCAACCAAAACACCTACGATTGACCTGCAATTTTGCCGACATAACCAAAATGACATTACAAACCTGCTCCAACTTCCGGAATTCCATTCCGACCCCGATAACATAGCCAAAGACTAACTTTCGCCAATTCAAGCCTAATTCTACTCCGGACATCACAAAAATATTCTGAACACACTCCTAAGTCGCAAATCACCTAACGAAGCTATCCGAGCCAAAAAATATGCATTCCAAGGTCGTGCACCAATAAGTCAACTCTCAATTGACTTTCTCAACTATTAGGCTACCTTGAGGGACCAAACGCCTCAATTCTCATCATGACCACTTTGAACCCGAACCAACCGACCCAACACACATAAATTAAGCTAAACAACATAAAAGGAAATAGAAACAGGGGAAACGAGGCTAAATTCTCGGAACGACTGGCCGGGTCGTTATAGGACTAAGGGTCGGATTGTGAGTAATATTAATGGGATTGGGCTGCACGCTGCAACAAGTATTAGTGGTTCATGATAGGATCATGATTCACGCCACATCAGGCACTATTTATTCATGATGGGATCGGGTTGCACGCCGCAACATGTTTTATTAGCACTTGTGCAGGGTCCGCCTCTCCGGAGTCTGCACGCCCACAGTGAGCACAATTACTGTTGATTCATTATGGGATTGGGCTGCATGCCGCAGCAAGTACCATACATTGCTGAGTAATTAAGCGCGATGAGTGGGAGTGTGAGACTTTGATTTTGAGTACTCTGAGAGTGTGAGTACATGAGCTCGTCACTACGACACATTGCATTTGACATACATGCATAGAGACACATTTACTCATGTTACACAGTTTTGTGACATTTATGACTTCACATGCACATTCGCATGTAGGTATAGAGATGTATGTACCTCATGCTATCTGATATTGAATCACCTTATCTGTAGTTGAGAATTTTTCGAAAAAATCAAAGGTTTCTAACTTACTTATATTTTGGTGATTTTGGTGAAGGCTTTGGGTTTTACTGTTATAGATGAAAAGCATGATTATTTTTCATAACTATGAACTAGCGGAGCATCAATCTTTGAGTTATTTCTTGTACCACTTTTATTATATTGTCATGAGCTATTGTTGGCAATTAGTGTTGGAATCTAACTTTTGTCCCAGCTTCTTGGTACTTTCAACCAAAGGTTTGATACTAATTGAGTACCGTTGTGGTGTACTCATGCTACGCTTCTGCACATTTCTGTGCCAATCCAGTTATTCTGATTGTGTTGTTGAGAGTTGCATCTGCGCTGCGAGAGACTTCAAGGTATACCCGTTTGACGTTCGCGGGCCTCATAGTCACCATTTAACTTCATTATGCTACTACTAAATTTTAATTCAAAACAGTATTGTGTTTAGAAATTCTAGTGTGTTTTAGTAGTGCTTATTACTCCGTACTACCAGTTTGGGAAAATGTTTGACTATTGGCGTGTTGCGGCTATTTATGTCATTTAGTGTTTTATGATAAATGATTAAATATTTCAATTTTGTTATTAAATCAGCATGTGTTAGGCTTACCTACTCTTAGTGACTAGGTTCCATCACGACATCCTAAGGTGGGAAATCGGGGTCTTCATAGTTTTCTTATCTTAGGAGAAAATTCATATGACTAAGACTTCTTACCATAGGAGAAAATTCATCAGAGTAGGTCTTCTTATCTTAGGAGAAAGTTCGTCAAACTAAGTCTTCTATCTTAGGAAATAGATTCATCAAACTAAAACTTTTATCATGTGAGAAAATTCATTAGATTAGGTTTTCCTATCTTAGGAGAAACTTCATCAAAGTAAGACTTCTTATCCTAGGAGAAAATTCATCAGACTACAGATTTTTATCTTAGGATAATGATTCATCGGACTAAGGTTTATTATCCTAGGAGAAAATTCATTAGACTAGGTTTTCTTATCTTAGGAGAAAAGTTATCAGACTACGACTTCTTGCCCTAGGAGAAAATTTATCAGAATAGGTTTTCTTATCTTAGGAGAAAATTCATCAGAGTAAGACTTCTACTCCTAGGAGAAAATTCATCACACTGTAGATTTTATCTCAGGAGAATGATTCATCAGACTAAGATTTCTTATCCTATGAGATAATTCATCAGACTAGGTTTTCTTATCTTAGGAGAAATTCATCAGACTAAGACTCTTACCCTAGGAGAAAGGGTCTAAGACTAGGAAAATATATACCCTAGGAGGAGTAACTCTCAAACTAGGATGTATTACCCTAGGAGGAAAATATGAATAATAATGGCATGTTTTTATGCATACTAGATGTTGATACTCAATTTTTCCTATATTATTTTCAAAATGCATATATATTTTCAAAGTAATGCAAGCATCAATTAATATTTTTCAATATTTTTCTGTAATTTTAAAGGATTTTTAATTGATTTATCCCAACATTTATTTATCTACAAAATTACTAATTGCATCAAAAATATCATTTTAATAATTTTATTGCTTAATTTTATCATTTTATGTTAAGCTTTAATTATTCTATGCATAATTATATTTACATCTCTAGGTTATAATTGCAACGACGTTGCAATAATAGCCCATGTGTGCATAATTACTTTATCTTACATGAAAATGACGTTTTATATTTTTGTAGTATCAAATAACTATTTAAAATCATTTTCATACACAAATAGTATTTTTTTTATCATTTATTAACTATTTCTATAAATTATTTTTATTAAATTAACGGGTATTTAAAAGATAGCCCCTTTCTAATTTAAATTCGGACTCCAGCAAAATAACCACCCCATCCCAATTATTCTAACCCAGATCCAAAACCCAAACCCAATAACCCATTGTTCATACCCGTCCTAGCCTAGAACTGATCCTGGCCGTTGATCTCAGGAGATCAATGGTCCAAGATACTCTTTCTTTTTTAATTAAACTAACCTCCTAATCCCTACCCCATTTTCCAACCTTAGACCCCCCTCACTGATATCCCCTTGATTCATTGTCACGATCCAAATTCCCACACGGGTCGTGATGGCGCCCAACAACGGGGTTAGGAAAGCCAACATAAATTGCACTAAGTGTTACCCTTCCTATTTGATTAATTATTCCAACGCTTACCAATTTTAAACAATTATTACATGATAATAGCCTATGACATAAAAATGATGCCGTCTGATACATGAGCCAAAAGATAAGCATATGTATAAATATATAGCCCAAAACCCAAAATATACGCTACGTGTGTGTGCCAGGAACTAGTGTCACGAGTATCACGGGAAACTTTCCGAATATACAAGGATAACATATATATATACATAATCCCGTAGTCTGAATGAAATAGACGGGAAATTGACAAAAGGAAACTCCGGGGTGCTGCCAGAGATCGTCAGGAAGAGCAGCTCACGCGAAGCCGAATCAGCCCAAGTCAGTATCTAACACCGGCCTGATAATCAGATGTAGCATCCTCCTGACCTGTACAGTCAAGTACAGAAGAAAAAGAAGTGCAACATGAGTACATAATAAATGTGTACCCAGTGAGTATCCCGCCAAAACTCGAAAGAGTAGTGACGAGAGGTCGACTAGGTACTCACTAAGGTCCAACAATATTGTATATGGCGAAATATGGCTAAAGCAATACGCATGGGAAACAGTGAGCAACAAGTATATAGCAAATAACGAAAACCAGATAAAAACTGAAAAGGGACAACAAGGTACCAAAATCTTCTCTTAACCAATACCTGACAGTCCAATTTTTTTATTAAATGACTCAAAACTCAAGTGATAATACACATACCAGGACAAGACAACCGGTCGTAGTCATAAGGGTGGTCGTAGGGACTGAGGTCATAAGCTATCCCACGATCGCGAATCATATCTGCAACTCACGTGCTGACTCTATATAACAAGCTATCCCACGATCACGCATCATCCGTGCGAATCACGTTGTGACTCGATATAATAAGCTATCCCACGATCGCGCATCATCCCTCCGACTCGTGTGCTGACTCGATATAATAAACTATCCCACGATCGTGCATCATCTCTGCGACTCGTGTGCTGACTCGATAATAATAATAAGCTGACCCACGGCCGCGCATCATACCTGCGGCTCATGTGCTGACTCGATATCAAGTGTGTATATATATAAGTACATGTGTGTACCAACTCAACAGTGAACTCAACTGGACTGTGTCAATACCCGGATAGCAGGTACCTTATGTTTCATGTTTCCATATCACCTCAACAATAATTTCAACTCTTAACACATAACAGGTACAAATAAGGCACATAGTGGCATGCTCGTGAGTCCTAAAGCTACCCGACATAGCAATATAGTCTCCATATACGGACTCTCGTCACTTGGTACGTACGCGGCCCCACAACATGTATACATAGCAAACAAGGAACCTATGGGGAAATTTCCCCCTTACAAGGTTGGATAGGAGACTCACCTCGCGACGAAACCACCCCTCGGATCAAGGATGTGCCCGAATCTCCGAAATCTGCCCTCGACGGCTCGCAATTAACCAAATATAATTTAATGACATCAATGCATGCTCAAAGTAGGGAAATTATTGTAAAATACCCAAAATTCGACATTCTTGAGAAATTCCAAAAATCCAACCCCGGGCCCACACGCTTGGATTCCGAAAATTCTCGAAGGGATCACTCACCCGAAGCCTAAGGATCATAATTACGTCATTTTTCTGAAATGCATGGCTAACATTGAGTGGTTTATCAAATTCTCAAGAGCCCTAACAAGTATTACCCAATTCTTGATTTTTTGATGTTTTAGTAATCAATTCTAGTTGAATTCCATGTAAAGATTTAGGAAAAATAGAGAGAAATTACTCACCTTAGCACTATTTAGGTCATGGGGGTGCTGCTCAAGCTTGGAGGCCCTCTAATGGAGGTTGTGCATGAGAAAAATGAAGAAAATACCCTTTTTAAACATTTAAAGGGGTCTGCCTACAGGGGTTTCTGCACGTGCAACCCAGGGACCGCACTTGCGGTCTCGCACCAGCAAGGAAAAACCGGACTTGCAGAAAATGGAAAGGGGGCTGGGGATCGCACCAGCGGACCAGCCCCTGCGTAAATGGTTCCGCACCTGTGAAGGCTGGGGCCCCCTGGATTTCCGGAACTACGAGGATGGGACTGCAGGAGCAGTCCCGCACCTGCAGTCACACCAGCAACAACTGCACCAACAGTTGTTTTAGCTGGTTTTTGGCCTCGTTAGGTGCCCGGGAGGCACCTGGGCCCACCCGAGTCCTAATACAAATATACCAACGAGTCCCAAAATCATAATACGGACTCGCTCGAGCCTTCATAATACCCAAAACAACACTATAACTCAAAATCACACCCCCAAACCCAAGAACCAAACTTAGAAATTTTCAGTTTTCTAGACCTTGCTCACAACGTGCCGTACCGACCTATACAACTCGGAATGACCTCAAATTTTGCAGACAAGTCATAATTAACATAACGAAACTATTCCCCATCTTGGAATTCCGTTCGGGCCTCGATAACACAAAAACACCTCCCAAACCAAAATATAAACTTAAGGAACTTCTTATTTCAATATTGGGCGCCGAAATTCCCCCGGGTCATCAGAAACCCAATCCAAACATACGCCCAAGTCCAAAATCATCACAAAAAGCTACCGAAATCGATGAAAATCGATTCCGGGGTCGTTCACCCAAAATGTTGACCGGAGTCAAACTTGGCCTTAAAGGCCAGCCTTAAGGAACCAATTGTCCCTATTGCACTCAAAACACCTCCGAATCCCGGACCACCAGTCCCCGCAAGTCATAAATCATAAAATGCCGCTATGGAAAGTTTCATTTAGGGGAACGGGGTCCGATAACACAAAACGACCGGTAGGGTCGTTACATTCATGGGGTTTCTCTTCAATTTCACACCTTATACGGCCTCACATCTCTACTGGTGTTGTGGTATTCATGTTACTTGATGGAATCTCAAGGGATTCAAACCATATTTCGTTCAAAATCCCTCATCTTCTCGACTAATCGTTATATATTCACTCCTATGTCAGTGAGTACTGATATCTTCGTGTTTTTACTGTTTCAAATCTTTGGTTCAAACAAGATTTTTAATTCACTTATGTTTATTTTCGTAAACCTAACTATTTATGGATAAATAAGTTCAGATATCCTTAGATTGAAGTGGTTTGAGTTTCTTTGGTATTTTTCCGTTAAGATTCTTCTGTTTTACTATTATTGTCAACCGATTGCATTTTTCCATAAAGTTAGGGTTTCGATTTCTAATATGTTTTTTTGTAAAAATGTTTAAACGTTTAGACGTTTCAACTCTGGTTTCTTGTCTACTAATTCAGCTGATTTTTACATGAGTTTCATCCCTATGTTTTTCATATGCGTAGGGTTTTCAATTACTCGACTGTTTGTTAAATGTTTTGATCGTTTGCCTTAATTCTGTCAATTAAAGTGTTAATTGATTTTATTGCTTAAATCAGGGTTTGAAGTTGTGTTTTCCTTTAATAATGATATTTCCTTATCAGACTTTTACTTATTCTTTCTTTATGTGTGATTAGTAATTGGTGCTACTTTCCTTAATTCTATTACTGGCCTGATTTTTATGCTTTGATTATTGGGGCTGATTTATAATTGATTGCTAGACTTACTGCTTACCTTATTTAACCTTATTCGTATCCGCTGATTTATTACGTATAAGATTCTCCATAATTAAAGTGATATTTACGTTATTCTGTCCTATTAATTGATTTGTGTTAACCCTAATTGACTGATAACTGCTCTCTCCACCTTATTTGTGTGCCATTGATTTTCCAACCTTATTTGGTTTTACTCTACTGTATGCTATAAAAGCCTTTCATTGTTCTGATTAAAAATAGGCTTACACACTTACACTTAGACACACCTACCTACACACTAAGAGACTTACAATGAGACTCTTACACTCACACACACGCTTTTACAACCTCTTTACTTTACAACTTGAAAACTCTCAAGCTTCTCGTTTTTCTAAAAGAACTTAAGTTCTCTCTTTGTGCTATCGTTTTGATTTCTGTACTATTTAGCCGGCTGTAAGCCAAGGCTAAACTCCCTGGATCTAAATAACCATTACCTCCCCTGTTTACTTTCTTCTTAACTGGTATGTTTTAACTCCTATTATCCTATTTTTATCTATGTGCTTATGTGGTTAGTTTATTTAAAAATCTCAGCGTGCTTCTGTTTGCCATATGACTACGTGATTTTATTTAGTGATACTGTTAAAGCTAAGTTATCCTATTCTACTATGTGATTCTCAATCGGTATGCTTTAACTCCTGTTATCCTATTTCTCTCCGATGTGATTATCTGGTTAGTTTGAAACCTCAGCATGCTTCTGTTGCTATATGCCCATATGATTTCACCTAGTAACAATGATAACTAGGTTATCTCCATTAATATGAAACCCTGTATACTCACTTGTATGTTCCCTGTTATGCAAACATGTAATATGGTGCCAATTTTGTCTATTAGTTCAAGTATCATTGCTCTTTTGTGATTGCTTTAAATACTGGTACAATATCTACGTTTGAACCAATAGTAGTATGTTTGAACGTTTTGCTAAATGTGGATTCTGTTTGTCCTATGTCGAGTTCTGTTTGTAGTCATGTGAACTAAATCTATTTGCTCCTAAAAATCAAATTATTTTCTAAAACTGTTCCCCTACCCTTTATATAATGTTTTCAAACTTCTACTCTTAGTTATTTATGGTCCTACCACCCCAATGTGAGCACTGCCTAGGGTCCTTGAGACTCCTCTAAACTCTAACACATTGGGGCTCGTATTCCAATCTTCTATGAACTGTTTTTCTAAGTATGTTTCTGGTGGGAGTATTCCCCAAGGTCCCTGAGGCCCTTGGGAGATTTGACTCACCAGAAGCCCAATTTTGTGTATTATGGATGGACCACCATTATTCTTCAGATGTGCTTTGCTTGAAGGCATGGTTCCCAGGTTTATATTGGGCCTGTGAAGGTTCCCTATAGTGTAATGAATTTTGTAATTTATTCATTATTGGGCTGTAATAATGTAATAATCGCTTTAATGAACAGATATGGGTTTATTAGTAAAATATGGGGAGGAGGGGTTATATATCTTTGTTCAAAGCTCGGGTTGATTGTGTGAGTGTTACTAATTGTTTGGAAATTCTACCTATAAGATGTTTTCTTGATTATTTGTGATCATGCATATTAGAGACACTGCCTATAGGTCTTTTGGTAATTATGCATTACAATCCATGTTCTTAGAATCTACACATATTTCCAATCTCAATGTGCATTAATGATCATGTATATAGGATCATATTTGTGTGAATTAATAAACTTACTTGGAAATTTGTTTAAAATCTTTGCCCACATGTGATTAATAGATATCATGTCTATAGGAGATATAAAAACCAATTTTCTCCAATATTGATACCATGTCTATAGGAATAAAAGGAATCAGTTTCAAAACCTAGAAATCATGTCTATAGGAGATATAAAAACCAATTTTCTCCAATATTGATACCATGTCTATAGGAATAAAAGGAATCAGTTTCAAAACCTAGAAATCATGTCTATAGGATTTAAACAAATGGATAGCATGCCTATAGGGTAAATCGGTTTGTAAACTTAGAAATCATGCTTGAAATCAATAACTTGCTTAGAAACCATGTTATAGGTCTATAATTAACAATTATAGATACATGCCTATAGGATTCTGTTAATCAGTTCTAGTTATCACTTAGGCAAGCCTGTAGGGCTATTGAATTCTGGGCCTAACAATTGTGACATCTTGCTGCCTGAAATGTGCCTAGATTCATAACTTAATCAAATCAGTAGGCTAGCTAGTAGGTCCCAATGCTCGTTTTAATAAACTGCCTTCTTACATTCTATTTATGCTTATCTAGATATCCTTCCTGTAGGATCCTAAATCAATAAAGTTGTCTGATTTAATTGCATGCATTTGTGGTCTACTTGTGGAGGTTAATATGAGCCCTTATTTGACCCCTTATATCATAGTCCTATCTGAATTTTGTTTGTCGCCTAGATTTTCCTCATTTTAAGAAACATAGGTCTGTCTAGAACCACCCTAAATAGAGGTCCTAAATACCTCAAGGACCATAGGTAAGGGACATGTAGTGCACGCATAAGGAATGAGTTAGAAGCTACTAGAAACTTCGGTAATAACTGAAAGATAGTAACTGGGTAGTAAAGGAGATGATGACCCGCGTGCTAATACTATGAGTAGCACCCCAACTTGGGGAAAGATACCAAGTATTTCATGGAAATGATCTTATAGGCTAAAAAACCTATGACCTCTTTAATTCCTGTTTTAAAGTAATGTATCTTTGTCTAAATTGCTTTATTGGCCTTTAAGACTAATTCACGTAATTAAGTTCGGCCAGGACCCACCGTTGTGGACCTCGAGGGGTGCCTAACACCTTCCCATCAAGGTAATTTCGAGCCCTTACCTGATAGAAGTAGTGACGAGGGGTTGACTTGACACTTACTAGGGCCAAAACGATATAATTAAGCGCGAGGCTAAGCATAAATATCAAGAATAAATAATAGAAAATAACAGGAAGTGACAAGTATTTCCATAAATATAAATTTCAATTTCCATCATTTCAATTAACAATTTATATTTTGAGGCATTTTAAGCAGTTCAAATCACAAAGAGTGCCAAGCAAATAGCATGCGCAGATAATGCCGAGGGGATACGACCCGGTCCAACAAGATAATAGAATGTGCACTCCCAGAGGATAGAACGACGCGAGCCATAGATACATATATTACCCCACTCGCGAATCATTCGTGCGACGCGGTCAAATAGAATTAAGCACATCAAGCAGGCAATCAAGAGCTCAACAAGAAAGCAATTACTCAAGAAATGTCAACTTCTTTTTAACGGTCAAGAAAATAATATTTAACCATTTCAAAATTTAATTACCAAGTTCGATATGATGTAACAAATTTAATTTGACTATAAAGTTTAAGTATGTCAAGTAACAAAATTTAAGTATGGCATGATTTTAGGTCCTAGACTACCCGAACTTAAGCATAATAGTAGCTATGCACGGACTCTCGTCATCTCGTGCATACGTATCCCCCATAATTAAAACACATACTCAATTATTTCGCCTATAGGAATAATTCCCTCTTACAAGGTTAGAAAGGAGACTTACCTTGCTGCCAAAGCTTACTTCCAAGCTCAAGAATGCTCTCAAACTCTCAAACCGGACCCAGACAATCCAAAACTATTCAAATAAGGTAAAAACTAATCATTATAGGCTTCAAAGTTCACACTTCCCTTATTAGAGTGATTATCCAACCCAAATTACAAGATTCCTAAAATCCGCCCCCGGGCCCACGTGCCCGGATTCTAGAAATTTTCGAAGGAAAATGTTACCCATAACCTTATGATCAAGATTAAGGGATTTTTACTAGGTTCCATAACAAAGTTCGTGGTTAAATATAATTTTTATATAAAGCATAGGTTTACTCTAAACCCATAATTTTCAGTCATTTACATGTTGTAATCTACCCATAAACTATGTTTTAAACACATATTATGTAGAAATTACTTACCTCACAAAGCTAGGTTGAAATCTCCCCATTTGAAGCTCCCAAATCGCCCAACTATTGAGTGGAGTGAGTCAGAAATGACAAACTCCCGTATTAAATGAAGGCCTCAGCCTTTAGCGATTTTCGCACATGCGACGAGTGGACCGCACCTGCGGTCTTGCTTCGAGGACCAGTGTCTGCATCTGCAAAAAGAGATGACCCAACAAGGATCGCACCTGCGCACAGGTGTACGCACATGCAGTTCCGCTTCTGCGGTGAAGGGACTGCATCTGCAAAACCTGGGCTCTACCTTTAGGCCGTATCTACACAGCTTCGCTCGCACATGTGAGCGGGCACCTGCGGCTGCCTAATCGCAGGTGCGGTTGCACCAAAACTGGTGCACCAGCAGCTCATTTTGAGCTTCGACTCGACTCGTGCGATGTCCTAATGGCATTCAGGGCTCCCGAGGCCCCGTCCAAACATACCAACAAGTTGAAAATCATAAAACAGACTCGCTCAAAATTTTGGAATGCCTGAAAAAACATTAAAACTAAGAACCAAACCCTAAAACCAATTGAATCAAACTTATGAACTTTAAGTTCTTCAATCTACTTCCAACATGCCGAAACGTACTTATACTACTCGGAATGATATCAAATTTTGCGTGCAAGTCTGAAATGACATTACGAAACTATTCTTGGTCTCAGAATTCTGTTTGGATCTCGATATCACCAAAACATGTTTCAAACCACATTTAAAACACCTGTTCCCAACATACGCCCAGGTCGGAAATCATCATACAAACATATTTGAACCGCCAAAATCCCGATTCCATGGTCATTTACTCAAAATGTTAACCGAAGTCAAACTTGGCCTTTTAAGCTAACCTTAAGGAACCAAGTGTTCCGATTTCAACCCAAACCCTTTCAAACCCTAAACCAACCATCCCCGCAAGTCCTAAATCAATAAAAGCAAGTACGAGAAGTTTTATCTAAGGGTACGAGGTTTAAGAAATCAAAATAGCCGATCCGGTCGTTACATTCTCCACCTCTTAAACAAACGTTCGTCCTTGAATAGGTATAGAATCATTCCTGGAGTGCTGAACAAGTGTGGATATCTGCTCCGCATGGCCCCCCTAGGGCTCCCAGGTCACCTCCTCGACTGTTTGGTCCCTCCACCGGACCTTCACGGGGGAAACCCTCTTAGACCACAACTGGTGATCCTGCCTATCAATAATAGCAATTGGCTCCTCCTCGTAGCCCAACCTCTCATCTATCTGAATGGTACTGAAGTCTAACACCTAAGATAAGTCGGTGTGGTATCTCCGGAGCAGGGATACGTGAAAAACTGGATGAACCCCTGATAAGCAGGGAGGTAGAGCAAGCTGGTAAGCAACCCCCCTTACTCGCCTCAACACCTCAAATGGACCTATAAACTTTGAGCTCAACTTGCCCTTCTTCCTGAATCTCATAATGCTCTTCATTGGCAAGAGTTTCAAGAGAATCTTCTCTCCAACCATAAATGATACATTAGGCACCTTCTAATCCGTGTAACTATTCTGTATCGACTGGGCCATGTGAAGTCTCCCCTGAATCAACTTTACCCTCTTCAAGGCATCCTTTACCAAATCGGTACCGTATAAGTTAGCCTCGCCAGGATCAAACCACCCGATGGGAGAACAACATCCGACCATATAAAGCCTCAAATAGAGCTATCTCAATGCTGTACTAATAATTGTTGTTGTAAGAAAACTCGACCAAGGGCAGGAACTGATCTCACCGCTCTCCAAAGTAAATCACACATGCTCTAAGCATGTCTTCCAATATCTTAACTGCACCCTACGACTTCCCATCGGTCTGTGGATGGAATGCTGTGCTGAGCTCTACGCGGGTGCCTAACTCACTCTGTACAGCTCTCTAGAAATGCATAGTGAGCTGAGGGCCTCTATATGATATGATGGACACAGGCAGACCGTGCAACCTAACTATTTCCCGAATATAGATACGGTCCAACCTCTCTGAAGTGTAAGTAGTAACTACAAGAATGAAGCGTGCCGACTTGGTCAACCTATCAACAATAACCCAAACTACATCGAACTTCCGCAAAGTCCTTGGCAACCCAACTACGAAGTCCATAGTGATGTGCTCCCATTCCCACTCATGAATTGTCATCTGCTGGAGTAGGCCTCTTGGCCTCTGGCAGTCATACTTAACCTGCTGGCAATTTAGGCACCTAACTACATGCTCCACTATGTATTTCCTCATTTTCCACCATTAAAAATACTACCTCAGGTCACGATATATTTCGTAACACCTAGATGAATAGAATATTGTGAACTGTGTGCCTACTCTAGAATCCTCTCCCTCAGGCCATCAACTTTAGGAACACATAGGCGACCCTTAAGTCGCAGAACACTGTCCTCGCCAATAGAAACCACCTTGACACCACCCTATAGTACCGTCTGTCTGAGAACTTCAAAATGTGGATCATCAAACTTCCGAGCCTTGATCCGCTACAATAATGAAGACTGAGAAACAACACATGCAAGAACTCGACCACGCTTTTAAATTTCTAGCCTCACAAGTCTGTTAGACAAGGACTGAATTTCCAAAGCTAGTGGCCTCTCCTTCGCTGAGATGAATGCCAAGCTAATTTACTCTCTACCTTCTTGCGTAAGGCATCTGCGACCACATTTTCCTTTCTCGGATGATAAAAAATGGTGATCTCATATTCCTTCAATAACTCAATCCATCTATGCTGCCTCAAATTAAGATCCCTCTGCTTGAACAAGTGCTGAAAACTACAGTGGTCTGTATAAACCTCACAAGACACTCCATACAAGTAATGCCTACAAATCTTAAGAGCATGAACAATCGCTGCAAACTCCACGAGGTAGTTCTTCTCATTAATCTTCAACTGACGTGAAGCATATGCAATAACTCGTCCCTCCTGTATCAATACACATCCCAATCCAACATTGAAGCGTTGTAATAAACTATATACATCCTTCTGAAAGATTGCCTCACACTCGTCAGACCATTGGAACGGGGCACCCTTTTAGGACAATCTAGTCATAGGTGTTGCACTAGATGAAAAGCCCTCCACAAAACGGGGATAATAACCTGCTAATCCCAAGAAACTCCTGATCTTGGTCGCTGAAGTAGGGAAAGGCCAACTATGAACCGCCTCAATCTTTTTGGGATAAATCTTAATACCCTCTCCTGATACAACATGCCTCAATAATTCCACAGAATCCAACGAAAACTCACACTTGGAAAACATAGCATACAACTTCTGTCCCCGTAAGTCTGGAGCACTTCTCTCAAATGCTGCTCGTGCTCCCCCATGCTACGTGAGTAGATCAATATGTCATCAATGAAGACAATAACAATGGAGTCAATATAAGGCTTGAACACCCAGTTCATCAAATCCATAAACGCCACTGGGGCATTAGTCGAGCCAAAGGACATCACAAGAAACTCACAATGACTATATCTAGTATGGAAGGCCGTCTTCAGAACATCTGAGTCCTGAATTCCCAACTGATGATACCCCGATCTCGGGTTAATCTTCGAAAACACCCTAGCACCCTGCAACTGGTCAAACAAATCATCGATGTGCGACAACAGGTGCTTGTTCTTGATGGTAACTTTGTTCAACTTGCGGTAGTCAATGAAGATCCGCATGGTCCCATTCTTCTTCTTCACAAACAATACTGGCACACCCCAAGGTGATATACTTGGTCTGATGAACCCCTTATCTAGCAACTCCCCAAGTTGTTCTTTCAACTCTTTCAATTCTTTAGGAGCCATACGGTACGGTGGAATAGATGTAGGCTGGGTGCCTGAAGCGAAGTCAATGCGAAAATCAAAATCACAATCTGGCGGCATACCTGGAAGATCAAATGGAAACACATCGGCGAACTCCCGAACAACTAGCACTGAATCAATCGTCGGAGACTTTGCGGTGGTGTCCCATTCGTAATCTAGATAAGCCAAATAACCCTTCTCGACCATGCGTTCATTCATAAAAGTAATATCCGGACTAGCTGTACTAACTGAGGAACCCCTCCACTCCAGTCTCAGTAACTCGGGCATGGCTAAAATAACAGTCTTGGCATGGCAATCTAGGATGGCGTGATAATGAGATAACCAGTCCATGCCCAGGATGACTTCAAAGTAGGTTATATCAAGTAAGAGGAGGTCCGCTCTAGTATCGAAATCACAAAATATGACCACACAGAACCGATAGATACGGTTCATAACCTCGCCCACATGAGTGGACACATAAACACGAGTACCCAAGGACTGATGAGGAACATCTAGGAAATGAGAAAACAAAGATGATACATATGAATAGATAGACCCTGGATCAAATAATACTAAACATCCCTACCACAGATGGAAATAATACCTACGATAACGACATCTGAGCCCAATGAATCTAGTCTAGCCGGAAAAGTATACAATCGGGCTAGAGCGCGGGCCGGCTGGACTCCAACTAACTGAACAGTAGTTGGCTGAACTCCCCTTGTCTGCCTCCACCTCTAGGACGACCTCTACCAACTTTTCCTCCGCCTCTGTCTGCCGGACAACCGGTGTTGTAATCATAGACTGATGACTCTGTTGCACTGCCTTGCCCTGAAGCCTGTGGCAAGTCCTCTTCATGTGACCTCAAAATTCACACTCATAACAACCTCTGGACACTATAAATGGCTTCCCTGAAGACTGACCATGATGGCTTGAATACCCACTAGAGGAACTCTGAATGGATGGGGGACGGTATGAACTCTTTAGCATGGCGCTGAAATAAGCACTAGAAGAACCTGGATGACCAGAATACCCACCGGAGGAACCCTGAATAGTTGGTGGAGGATAAGGACTCTCCAACATCGCATTGAAATAAGGCCTCACTGGAGCACCTCTAGGAGGCGGTGTGGGCGCTAAATATGGGGGCCTGCTAGGCTAGCCCCTCCCAAACTGACCTCTGCCCCTAGCCGGGGCACCTCTAAACTCCCTAGAGAACCGGGCCCTCTTATCCTGCTGCCCCTGCTCTCTACTCCTCAGACGGTAGCCCTCAATCCTACGAGCAATGTCCACTACCAGCTGATAAGGAATCCGCATCTCAACCTCTCGGGCCATGTTGGCCCTAATACCAGAGTGCAACCATGCAACAAACCTCTGCATTCCCTGTGTGTCAATAGGAAGTATCATGAGTTCATGACGAGGCAACTCAGAAAACCTCGCCTCGTAGTCGGTCACTAATATCTGACCCTGCTCAAGCTACTCAAACTGGTACGTCAGCTCTTCCTTCTCGGAGGGTGGGATATACCTATCCAAGAAAATATAAGTGAATTGCTCTCAAGTAATAGGAGGACAACCCAATGTCCTGCCATGAACATAAGGCTACCACCATCTACGGGCCCTGCCCTCCAGCTGGAAAGTAGTGAAGTCAATTCATGAGACTCCAATATCCTCATGTTGTGCAGTTTGTCCCTGAACCTATCAATGAAATCCTGGGCGTCCTCATGACGCTCACCCCCAAAGACAAGAGGCTGTAGCCTCGTCTATCTGTCCAATAACTTCTGCGGATCGCCGTCCGCAACTGGTCTAGGCTTTGGTGCTACAACTGCAACTGGTTGGGCCACATCCGCGGGTAGTGCAACCGGAGTCTGATATACCGCTGCTGCATGTCCTGGGGCCTGTGCAGTAGGGGTCTGTGCTCCCCCTCCCGCCTGAGATATGGCCGGGTCTGCTGGAAATAAACCAGCCGGAGTCATAGTATCCATGAACCGCATCATACGGCCCATAATCTCCCGGAAGCCCGGCGCTGTCATAAAGTCCACCAGGGCAGGCTCTGCTGTGGGCACCTCGCCGTGCTCCTCAACAAGAGGATCCTCTGCTGGATCTACTGGTGGTGCAACTGGGCAGCTCTGGGACGCCCTCATCCCCTACCTCAGGTCGATGCCCTCCCCCGGCCTGTTACACTTTGTAAGATTAACAACCTTCATACAGATATATATATATATATATATATATATATATATATATATATATATATATATATATATATATATATATATATATATATATATATATATATATGATATGGTATTTTGAGTGGAATATTTTTGTACAGAAAATGGTTTGAAAAATATGATTTTAGATAGTTATTAATATTATTACTACTTTCGTATATGTTTTAAATTATACACATAATATGAGAAAGTTTATGAGATTTTCCTTATTGTAAATATAGAAATTATTTTATCACAAGAAAAGAAGGTTATTCTTTTACCATTTTAAGAATTAAGTGTACGAAAATTTGTACTCTTTATATGAGATTAGAAAAATAGAAGTTAAAAAAATATATGTATTTTTACATGAATATTGTAATAAAATAATAGTGTATGTATTTATTTTATGTGAATAATTGAGAAATTTATTAATTTTTAGTGGGAGGTTAATTAATTAATTAAGCATAATTTGGATAAGGTTAAATTCACCTAACCTGGCAGCATGTGTAAAGTCTTCATCAAGCCTAAAATGACTAAGGTGTTATAAGGCTAGGTGGTATCTTGAAAGAGGCTCTTGGTTAAGCCATAAAAGGATCTCAAAATCACAATTATAAGGAATGGAACATGATTGGGAATCAACTATTTCTGTTGGTAATCATTTCTTCAGGTTCCATCACCACTCTACTGCATATGTATTTTCATTTGAAAATTGCATTATCTAAATGAGAGAGACAATGTTATTAAATTGTTTTTTTTGGTTATAAGGCCTAGTTTGCTCGTTCAACTATGCAATATTAGACTGAAGTCATATCTTATGGAATTAAGAAGAAATGCAAAGTTGACTTAAGTGAATTACACTAACGTGTTTGATCTCCTTTTTTAAGGTTGGACCTATCACTATTTTCTTCACTTCTTCCCTGATTTAATTCTTTTGGGAAATCTGGATGACACTGCTCCTGGACAAATGCTGCATCAGACACATTTGTGTACTAGAGTTCATTTTTCCCTTGATTGTCTGTAAACTTGAAGCATAAGTCTTTTCAGATCAAAATTTTAGTTAATTTAGAGTGAAAACTTACAAATTGCCTCCTTCACAAATTTTGGCTGAGTCAGATGGTACAAATGCTCGAGCGACAAACTATCCCATGTATAAGTTTCTGATCCTATATAGGATCATAGGAAGACGGTGGTGTACTTGTATGTATACCATGTCAGAGCTGTATATGAATAGTTTTCATGTACCACATACAAGGAAGATTTAAATGGTTGTAGGATAAGGTCAGTCCCAAACAGGATCCGTCGTTACGTGTTTTTGTAAAAGAGAATCGGTTCAGGTATTTTAAGGCTATTCCTTCTTTTTTTTGGCATGATTCATACGATACAAATGAAACGAGCAAATGCACAATTTCCATAAATGACTCTATTCATAGAAGTATTAGAGGTGCCTATGTTCTTGGATTCCCGTATGTCTTCTTATTCTATCGTCTATTCATGGGTCTTAGAAAATATGTAAGTTAATAAAGTTTATTCCATGATATTAACTAGAGGCATAATGGTCTTATGACGTTCAGAAAGATTTTATTGATATATTTCTCATGTGTTGCATTCATTTATACATGCACATTGATCCATGACAAGATGGCGTTATATACGCGTATATATGTATGTATATGTATAAGGGATATGGGAAAAAGTTACGTCGTTATATATGCACCACCACCTGATCAGCTGGTATACATTGTTGATTTGCCCATAGTGGCTGAGATGATATAATGGGATGCCTTCAGAGGCTTGATGATGTTATGTACGTATAAACACATGCATTACATGGCATTTATATGCATATGCATGACGTTATAAATAATTCATGATTTAAGGAGCTTCCAGACTTATAGATTGAGGCCTTTACTCCATGTTTCTTCCATGTCCTTTATAAATTGATTTACATGCCTTATATACTCGGTATACTATTCGTACTAATTTCTTTTTGTTGGGGACGACACATTCATGCCTTTAGGTATAGATAATCAGTTTGACGAGCCATCATAATAGACGAGATTGGCTTCAGCGAAGGATCAGTAAGACTCCATCTCATTCGGGGTGCAGCCGAGTGTATGAGTCATCATGTCAAAAATTTTCTACAGACTTATTGCTAGGCTGGCACCCTGTCCTATTTGATGTGAAATAATCTTAGATGCTTTGTAGACAAAGGTTCATTTTGTATCGTATGTCAGAGGTCTTGCCGGCCCATATGTATTCATGTTTTAAGAGCGATAGTTTATTGATACAGTGTTGCCCACTTATAGTTATGCATTACGAGTTGTTGCCATGTCGGCCCATGATAGTTACAAAAGGAATGGGTCCGGCTAACTTGACGTATGTATGTTCTAGTCGAACTATCATAAGTTACAGAGTGGCTCACTCGGGCCAGCACGGCACCGGGTGCCAGCCACGCCTCCCCTGGTTCGGGACGTGACAAAGTGGTATCAGAGCGGGTCGTGTCTTAGGGAGTCTACAAAGCCGTGCGTAGTAGAGTCTACTTATGGGTGTGTTGCACGCAAAATTTATAATTGAGAGGCTACATGGCATTTAGGAAATGTTACCCTTCTTTTATTTCCAGATCGTGCCATAGCCGAATCGTAAGAAGTCAATAGGAAGCTTTCGCCAGATTTTGTATGCACCAGAGGTGCAGGTATTACAGTAGCGCTTTAAGGCGTGATATGGAAGTAAGTTTATGAAAGAAATAGAAGATATGATGCGAGATTAAAAGTTTAAAGTCAATGTGAAGAAGATACGAGATACTCAAGTACGAAAGACTGCAAATAATTGAGACTTCAGATATAGTTTGGGTTTAAGTTTAATTTGCAAAGGAGACCCTAGTAAAAATTTACTAAATCTCTGAGGGTTAACATTCGAGGACGAATGTTCTAAAGGGGGGAAGGATGTTACACCTCGTAAGATTAACAACCTTGGTACCGATATATATATATATATATTTGATATGGTATTTTGAGTGGGAAATTTTTTTTTAAAAAATGGTTTGAAAAATATGATTTTATACAGTAATTAATATTATTACTACTTTCGTATATGTTTTAAATTATACACATAATATGAGAGAGTTATGAGATTTTCTCTATTGTAAAGATAGAAATTATTTTCTCACAAGAAAAGAACGTTATTCTTTTACCATTTTAAGAATTAAGTGTACAAAAATTTGTACTCTTTATTTGAGATTAGAGAAATTAGAAGTTGAGAAAATATATTTATTTTTACATGAATATTGTAATAAAATAATAGTGTATGTATTTATTTTATGTAGATAATTGGGCAATTATTGATTTTTAGTGAGAGATTAATTAATTAATTAAGCATAATTTGGATAAGGTTAAATTCTCCTAACGTGGCAGCATGTGTAGAGTCTTCATCAAGCCTAAAGTGACTAAAGTGTTATAAGGCTAGGTGGCATCTTGAAAAGTGCTCTTAGATAAGCCATAAAAGGCTCTCAAAATCACAACTATAACGAATGGAACATGAGTATTGAGAATCTACTATTTCTGTTGGTATTCATCCCTCCAGGTTCCATCACTTCTCTGCTGCAAATGCATTTTCCTTTGAAAATTACATTATCATAAATGAGAGAGACAATGTGATTAAATTTTTTTTTGGTTGTAAGGCCTAGTTTGCTCGTCCCGCTATGTAATATTAGACTTAAGTCATCTCTGATGGAATTAAGAAGAAATGAAAAGTTGACTTTAGTGAATTACACTAACGTGTTTGATGTCCTTTTCCAAGTTTAGACCTATCACTATTTTCTTCACTTCTTCCCTGATTTAATTATTTTGGCAAATCTGCACACTGCTCCTGGACAAATGCTGCATCAGACCCATTTGTGTACTAGAGTTTATTTTTCCCTTGATTGTCAGTAAACTTGAAGCATAAGTCTTTTCAGATCAGAATTTTAGTTAATTTAGAGTCAAAACTTACAAATTGCTTCTTTCACAAATTTTGACTGAGATAGATTGTAACGACGCGACCGATCGTTTTGAGCTCTAGCGCGTCGTTCAGCGATTTGAAGTCGTGAGCAGCATCGTTTCAGGTATTATGACCCGTGAGTGTAGTCGGAATTGGATTTCAGGAAGTTTAGAATTGATTTGGAAAGAAAATTCTCATTTCAGAAGCCTTAAGTTGGAGAGATCAGCTATGATTGTAATTTTGAGTAAACGACCTCCGAATCAGGATTTGAAGGTTCCATTAGTTTCGTATGATGATTTCAGACTTGGATGTATGTCCGGCTCGGGGTTTGGATAACCCGTGAGCGCTTCGGCGTATACTGTGGAAGTTAGCATTTTAGAAGGATTTCATGAGTTTGGGCTTGAAGTGCATATCAGTGAGGGTGATGTCCGTTTGGGATTCTGATTGTGGGAATAGCTTTGTATGGAGATTCTTGAGTTGGAAGCGCAATCGGAAGTGAATTTGGATGTTCGTAGGTCATTTTGAAGTCATTTGGCTAAAGATAGGAATTTGAAGGTTTTGAGAAATCCGACAGGAAGTGGAAGTTTTGATATTGAGGTCGGAATGCGATTCCGGAAGTTGGAGCAGGCCCCTAATGTTGAATATGACTGGTGTGCAAAAATTGAGGTCAATCGTGTGTGATTTGAACGTCTCGGTGTCGGATGCTGAATTTTGAAATCCTAAGTTCTTAAAGAATTGGATTTGAGTGCGATTCGTTATTTCGGCGTTGTTTGATGTGATTTGAGGGCTCGAGCAATTCCGTGTCATGTTTTGGGATAGGTTGGTGTGATTGGACGGGGTCCCGGGGTCCTCGGGTGGATTCATGGTGGTTAACGGATCAAAGATGAAGTTTGAAAAAGGGTTAAAGCTTGCTGTCATCTGGTGTAATCGCACCTGCGAGGCTTTGAACGCAGGTGCAAAGCCACAGGTGCAGCGCCGCAGGAGCGAGATTGGGACTAGAACTGAGGAGGCCGCAGGTGCGGAAGATTGGTCGCACCTGCGGAATCGCATGTGCGAAGAGGGGATCGCAGGAGAGGGAATTTGCTGGGTCAAGTCAGAGCCGCACCTGCGGTGGTATTTCCGTAGGTGCGGAGCAGCAAGAGCGGTCATTGGATCGTAGGTGCGAAAGAGGCCTGGGCAGAATGTTTTAAAGACGGGTTTATGTAATTTCTCACCCATTTTTCATTTGGTTGGGGCGATTTTGGAGGATTTCAAAGGGAGATTTTCACCATGCATCAAGAGGTAAGTGATTCCTTCTCGTTTTCAAGTTAAATACAAGATCATTACATAAATTTAATATGGGAACATGTGGCAAGAATTTAGGGTTTTGAAGAAAAGCCTAGAAAATGTAAATTTGGAATTTAGCCATGAATTTGAGTATGGAATGTAGAATAAATGGCATGATTGAGCTAGTAGAGCTATGGGTAGCATGTATCTTCAAGAATTTTGGATTTTCGGGCGCGTGGGCCCGAGGGCATTTTTGTCATTTGTCCGAACGGGGTTGGAAAAGTATATTATCTGAATTTGTTGTGGGTATTAGGATGAATTTTCATTGCTTTGCCATTATGTAGTAGTTTCGGAGCGTTGTGCATCCGTGAGAGTCATCGGAAGGGCTTGGAAGCCGGTGTTGGAATTTCGGAGGGAGGTGAGTCTCCTTTCTAACTTTGTGAGGGGGAATCGTCCCCCTAGGTGAATTAATTAAATACATGCTATTATCTTTGTGGGCTACGTATGCACGAGGTGACGGGAGTCTGTGCGTAACTACTATTATGTCATGTCCAGGTAGTCTAGGACCCACTAGCATGCCTTACGTGTTATACCTGTAATATTAAACTGCTAATATAATCGAAGATGTAATTGAGTATCTAAAAGAAAACTAGATTTCATCTTGTTAATCTTCTAAAAAGAGAATGTATCTCTCTATGGATATTTGTGTACCTAGACTAGGTTGTATCGTGGAATGTCATTAAACTTGACAAATGAGTTTCAAAAACATATGATTTCAAACCTATATTTCATGTTTTTTATAATAAAGATTTTACTACTTTCCTGAGAAAACTATTTGCTTGATAAAATATGGATTTAATGGGTGGAAATGTGTCAGCACCTGAGTCGCAGGTATGATTCGCGAGCGGGGAAAGCTTTATAATGTTCAGTATAAGTGTGTCAGCACCCTTATCGAAGGTATGATTCTCGATCAAGGGAAGCTTTATGGTAATTTGGTATAAATGTGTCAGCACCCGAGTCGCAGGTATGATTCACGAGCGGGGGAAGCTTTAGAATATTAAGTATAAGTGTGTCACCACTCGAATCGCAGGTACGATTCGCGATCGAGGGAAGCTTTATCGTAATTTGGTATAAATGTGTCAGCACCCGAGTCGCGGGTATGATTCGCGAGCGGGGGAAGCTT
>ML364469.1:0-31508 GCA_005239505.1 Nicotiana paniculata
CAGCCCTAACGCCTGGCTAACGCCAGGGTAGGGCTGGCGTTTCAGCCCTAACGTCTGGCTAACTCCAGGTAAGGTTAGGTTGTTTGGCTCTGTCGCCCGGTTATCGCCCGGGTGTCTCCTTTCGCGTATTTTTCGAGGTATTTGCATCCCTTTAACTCCGTTTCCATCTCCACTTCACCTACACATGAAATAAACTCCATTAAGCACATAACAAGTGTATTTTTATCATTAATGCGCATAAAATGTAAGGTATATCACATGTCAAACTATGCAATTTAGTCTCGCATCAATCTTCCAATGCAATATTGATTTGGTTATAGCCGGAATATCCATCCAAGAAGCAATAGAATGACCTTCCCGCTAGCCGATCAAGCATTTGATCAATAAAAGGCATAGGGAAATGGTCTTTGCAAGTGGAACTGTTAAGGTTCCTGTAATCCATGCAAAATCTCCATCCGGTCACAGTCCTTGTTGGGTGAGCTCATTTTTCTCATTTTGAATCACGGTCATGCCTCCTTTATTTGGCACACATTGCACCGGGCTCACCCAAGAACTATCCGCAATGGGGTACACTACCCCAGCATCTAACCACTTGATGATTTCCTTCTTCACCGCCTCTTGCATGGAAGGGTTTAACCTTCTTTGATTCTCCACACTAGGTTTACTTCCTTGCTCCAATTGTATTTTGTGCTCACAAATTCCGACGGGAATCCCTCGGATGTCCTCTATTTCCCACCCAATGGCTTGTCGGTATTCCCTCAGGACATTCAATAAATGATCTACCTGCACATCATTCAACAAAGAAGAAACGATTACCGGTAAAGTATCATTAGAGCCACGAAATTTATACCTTAAGTGTTGTAGAAGTGGCCTGAGTTCAAGTTATGGTGGCTCAATAATTGAAGGCTTTGCGGGGGGGGGAGTGGATTTATTCTCTAAGTCAAGAGAAATCTTCTTTGGTGCATAAGTGTAGGAACCACTTCCTTCTAATGCATTCATCGATTCTATGTACCCCTCCAAGGCACTCTTCTTCCATCTTCATCTCACTTGCGTCCTCTTCCTCATCAACAAAATTAATGACTGAGATGCCTTCATATGCATGTGGAAACTTCATACCCTTACTTGCTCGGAAGGTGACCTTTTTATCATTAACTCGTAACTTGATTTCATTTCGTCCCGAATCCATAAATGCTCTTCCGGTAGCAAGGAATGGCCTCCCCAAGATGATAAGGATTTCTTTATCAACGGCACATTCAAGGATCACAAAATCGGCCGGAAGGAGGAACTTTCCCACTTTCACTAGGACATCATCTATAATTCACACTGGTCTTTTGATTGAACAATTGGCCATTTGCAATCTCATGCTTGTAGGTCTCGGCATGCTTAACCCCACTTGCTTGTAAATAGCAAGAGGCATCAAGTTAATTCTAGCCCCATTGTCATAACGAGCCCTTGCAAAATCTCGCAAGCCAATAGTGCATGGAATGGTGAATGCTCCCTGGTCTTCTTTATTTTCAACCGTGGTTGTTGCAATAATGGAACTAACCCGATGAGTCACATTCACCACTTCATTCTTGGTGGTTGTTTTCTTGCTTATCAAGTCCTTTAAGTATTTAGCAAAACCCGACATCTCTTGAAAGGCTTCCACAAATGGTATGTTCACCGATAATTACTTGAGAATGTCATAAAATTTCTCCAGTTTGCTACCATCAACCCTCCTAGCAAGTCTTTGAGGAAACGGAGGGGGAGGTCTAGGAATTGGTGCTAGAGCTTTTTGTGCCTCTATCACCTTTTCCTTTACCTCTTCATGATTTGCTTCTTGGACTTTCACTTCTTTTGGAAGCTTCTCAACTTCAACAACAATTGGCACTTCAACTTGTGCCTCAACCTCTTTCTCAAGATCGTCTACTCCAACCATTTGTTCATTTTCTCCTTGAAGTACCTTCCCACTTCGCCTTGTGATTGTCATGCAATGAGAAGTTGGACCACTCCAATTACCTTTAGGGTTTGTAATTCACTTGGGAGTGTGCCCTTTAGCTTTGGATTTTGCTCTCTTGACAAGTCTCTCATTTGCATTTATAGCTTTTGTATGGATGCGGTGTGTGACCCCACATGTTCGGCCATGTTTTTCATTGTAGTGTCGCCTCTTTCTTGATTTTGTAATATTCTTTCAAGCATGCCCTCTGATAACTTGGATTTTTACCTCGTGTTCCGTTCCCCTATACATGAATTTTGGATATAATGGCACACAAAGTGGCCTCGAAAGCTTTTATGTTGTGCTTGTTGCAGGATTGAACCAGAAATGAAGACACTCAGTCTAAAATATTCTCAAAACAGGAGTTGAAAATAATGCAAGTTTGAAGGTTGAAGACTTGTAAGGTTGAAGACACTGCAAGTTTCCACCACGGCCGCGGTCCTCATTTTGCGATCCGCGGTGGCATTCCAGTGAGGTTGAAAATAATGCAAGTCTCCACCACGGCCGTGGTCCTCATTTCGCGGTCCGCGGTGGCATTCCATTGAGGTTGAAAATAATGCAAGTCTCCATCGCGGTCCTCATTTCGTGGTCCGCGGTGGCATTCCAGTGAGGACTGAACACAATGCAAATTTCCACCGCGTCCGCGGTCCTCATCTCGCGGTCAGTGGTGGCATTCCAGTGAGGGCGCAGGCCAGGAAAAATTCTCATCGCGGTTCGCGGTCCGCGGTCGAACCTCACTAGAAGCTCAGCAGCCCAATTATTTTCGCGGTCCGTGGTGGTCCCACAGGGGCATTTTTGTCCGAAAATGTGGCAGACTATAAATAGACTATTTTGTAATTTCTTTACATATCTTGTAATTTCTGAAGTAGAGAGCACGTGAATATTTTAGGGTTTTCATATTTCTAGCTTTGTTCTTGTATTTTTAACATTGAAACTTCAATTTCATTGTTAGAAATCAATTAAATGGGTTCTTCTTCTTCTCTATCATTGGTTTCGTCTTTGATTATGAGTAGATAAACCCATTAGCTAGGGTTGTAGCTCAACCCTAGTGTGGGTATGTAATGGATTTTGAAATTAAGGTTGGGAAATTAATGGGTGTTGGCTATTTAGGCTAATTTAGGGTTTCTATTGCCATAATTAGTGGTTGAAAATACTACTTAGCCTTTTCATGACTTGGGTCTCTCTTGAGAAAGAAGACTTGAGTCTAGAAATTAGCCTAATAGGAAATTAGGGCATTATCAAGAGATTGGTAGTCCCAATCAATTGGGTTAAACCCAGAAATGGTAAAACCCTACTTGAGCCCTAATTAACGGGTTAAACCTCGAGAGTAATACCCTACCTAAGCCTTAATTGCTTGATTAATTGGCACCCAATTGACCCCGAGAGGGGAAATTAGGGTAAAATCACTCAAACTACCGAGAGGTATAGAGTGGGCACCTTCGTGCATTGGTTATAGCTGTATCCCTAACAAATTACCCGTCCTTAGAATTGAAACCCGTTGTGTATCCACCAAGGCAAAGGTCACGACCCTAGTGCCTTTATCAATATCAGAAAACAACAACAAAAACAACTTAGTCATTAATCAGCTTACAAACAATAGAGTACACTTAGCATAATTCAATACCAACAAATGTTTAGAAGTGCAATTAGAAACACTCGACCCTTTTAGATCACTTAGACACTCACACCCATTATAGACTCCCTGTGGATTCGATTCCGACCATTCGGGTAAAATCTACACGATCCTTGCCTTCCTACTTATATAGTAGTGTGGGTGAGGCGTGATCACTTTTTGGCGCCGTTGCCGGGGGGATCTAACGGTGTGACTATCTTTGTGACTAGAAGCGTAGTGTGTTTTTCTTTCCTTCTATTTTTAACTTCCTTGTTTTGTTTACTTAGGTACAATGGCTGATCCACTAGGAAATGTGATTCCGGGGGAGGAGGTGTATGACAACCAAGAAGAGGAAATTAATAAACCTCCTCCACAATGAAGGGGCCGACAGGCCAATATACAGGATGATATCCCAGACCCTTCCCCACCTCCAGCTCCTAGATCTGCCCCTCGGGTCCTTCTAAACGAGGGGTATTCTAGTGCCATAGTCCTGCCAAGGATTCGAGTGGGGAAATTCCAAATCACAAATGTGATGCTCACTCTCCTAGAGCAAAGAGGATACTTCACCGGAGCCACGCACCAGAATGCCCATAAGCATCTCAAAGGCTTTTTTGATACCTGTTGGGGGAGTAAGTAAACTAATGTGCCGGAGGACGCATTACGGTTACGGTTGTTCCCGTTCTCACTTCGGGGAAAGGCATTGGATTGTCTTGAGCGGCTCCCAAACCATTCTATATCCACTTGGGACGAGCTCGCGGATAAATTTATTGCAAAGTTCTTTTCCCCAAGCCACATGGCGGCCCTTCGAGATGAGATTTTGGCATTCAAACACGAGCCAAACGAGCCACTACATGAAATATGGGAGCGCTATAGAACCATGGTCAAGGAGTGTCGGAACAATGACATGAACGAGACTATGATACAACAAACCTTCTACCGGAGAATCAACACGGTAAATCAATGTGTGGTCAACCAATTGGCCGGTGGTAATTTTATGAAGTTGACGTACCCGGAGGCATGTGAGATTCTTGATGAAATAGCCGACACATCTTCGGCTTGGCAAAGTAGAGCAAATGTGCCTCAAGGGGAAACCAGTGTGAATAGTCTCCAAAAGGAACTCCAAGAACAAGGGCAAGCAATTGCCGAGCTCACAACAACCATGAACCAACTTGCTAAAGCCTAACTCCAACAATTTTACGGGTCGAGGCAAGTGAATGCTATGGAAGGAGTGCATATGCAAGGAAACCAAAGGAGACCCCGGGGGAATGTTAGGCAAAATCATGGTGATCAAGGGCCGAGTGTTCATGACCAATATGAAGATTATGATAACCAAGATGAGGATGTTATGTATGCAAACAACTACCAAGGGCAAGGTAATGCTCAAAGCTGGGGGAATCAAAGGCCTTGAAACTGGAAGAATAACAATGCTAGGAATTGGAGCAATACCAATGATCATCAATGGAACAACAATAATGACCGACAATGGGGGAACAACAACAATTGGGGAGGCGAAGGTAGTCAGTGGTCGGGTTTTCAAAGGCCCCCGATGTACCAACAACCAAGAAACCCTCCTCCATATCAATATCATGGACAAAGTTCTTTAAGCTCGGATATGAGTCGGATAGAAAACATGTTCAAACATATGATGGAGAGAAATGCAGAATCCGATGCCCAGATATCCTCTCACACTACTTCTATCCGAAATCTTGAAGTACAAATGGGATAGATTTCACATGACTTAAACACACGCCCGAAGGGTGCACTACCGAGTGATACGATAGTGAACCCCAAGGGTGGGAACAATAACAACACCGGTCATGCCATGGCGGTGACTACTCGGAGTGGAAAAGGTGGTGAAGCAAGTACTTTGGGGCCAAAGAAGGTTGTTGTCGATGATGAAGTTGTACCCCAAGATGAGTTACCAGTTGATGTGGAACAAGCAATGGATGAGCCAAGTGAAGGTGAGGTAAGAATTGAAATTCATGACAATGGGGAAGATTTGGGTAGAAATGTGAACCCATATAGGGAGCACATAATTGACATGCCAGAACCGGTGGCCCCAAAGGCACCATTGCCTAGGCCACCTCCTCCCTATCCTCAGAGATTGGAAAAACAGAAGCCACCTCCTTCCTACAAGGACAGTTACCGGATGGCGGGTGTGCATGGACTACCGCAAGCTCAACATGGTAACCCACAAATACCATTTTCCTTTACTATTCCTGGATCAAATGTTGGATAGGCTCGCAGGCCGGGCCTTTTATTGTTTCCTCGACGGGTATTCTGGATATAATCAAATTTTGATAGCCCCGGAGGATCAAGAGAAGACTACCTTTACTTGCCCATATGGCACTTTTGCCTTTGCTCGCATGCCATTCGGACTCTGTAATGCCCCGGCCACTTTCCAAAGATGTATGATGGCAATCTTCACCGACATGGTGGAGGACTTTCTGGAAGTATTTATGGACGACTTTAGTGTCGTCGGGGATTCTTTCGACGAATGCTTGAGTCATATTGATAGAGTTCTTGCTCGGTGTGAAGAAACGAATTTGGTCTTGAACTGGGAACAATGCCACTTTATGGTGGAGGAAGGAATCGTTTTGGGCCATAAGATTTCAAAGAATGGAATTGAGGTTGATAAGGCAAAGATCGAGGTTATTTCAAATTTTCCACCACCTAATTCAGTGAGAGGAGTCCGTAGCTTTCTTGGTCATGCCGGTTTTGCGGTTTATCAAAGATTTCTCTAAGATGGTGAATCCATTATGCAAGATGTTAGAGAAGGATGCTAAGATGAGCATTGTATGCAGGCTTTTGAACTCTTAAAACACAAGCTCACTACCACTCCCATTATCACGGTGCCGGATTGGAGTGCCCTATTTGAGCTTATGTGTGATGCTAGCGATGTTATTGTGGGTGTTGTGGTTGGGCAAAGCGTGAACAAAGTGTTTCATCCAATCTACTATGACATCAAGATAATGAATTCTGCTCAAATGAACTACACAGTCACAGAGAAAAAGCTTCTAGCTATAGTCTTTTCCATGGAAAAATTTCGTCCTTATTTGATGGGTGCCAAGGTCATAGTTCACACTGACCATGCAGCACTCCGGTACCCCATGACCAAGAAGGATTCCAAGGCAAGACTTATGATATGGGTGTTGTTATTACAAGAGTTTGATTTAGAGATCGTGGACCAAAAAGGGAGTGAGAATCAAGTAGCCGATCATTTGTCCCGGTTGGAGGAGCAAGGAAGTCCTTGTGACGGACTTGAGATCAATGATAGTTTTCCGGATGAACAACTTCTTTCAATGTCAATTCTAGAGATGCCTTGGTTCGCGGATATTGCTAATTTCCTCGTCACCGGAGTTGTCCCTTGTGAGCTCTCTTCTAACCAAAGGAAGAAGCTTCGAAGGGACAACTTGGATTTCTATTGGGACGAGCGTTATCTATTTAAGATTTGCACCGATGGGGTGATCCGTCGATGTGTACCGGAAGAAGAGCAACTAACTATCCTTGAGTATTGACACTCCTCACTATATGGTGGTCATCACGGGGGGGAGAACTACTTCTAAAGTGCTTAGTTGTGGGTTATTTTTGCCCACTTTGTATAAAGATGCTAGTGACCTAGTGAAGAGGTGTGATGAATGCCAAAGAGCAGGGGGAATTTCCAAGAAGGATGAGATGCTTTAAATTTGATTCTTGAGGTAGATATCTTTGATGTTTGGGGCATCGACTTCATGGGGACATACGTGAGTTCATGTCGGAACACGTACATCTTGGTTGCGGTTGATTATGTGTCAAAGTGGGTGGAGTCCGTGGCCTTACCAAATAATGAAGCGCAGAGTGTGATATCCTTTCTCAAGAAGAATATCTTTACTAGGTTTGGCACTCCACGAGCCATCATCAGTGACGGGGGGTCACATTTTTGCAACAAATCCTTCGACTCCATGCTTTCCAAGTATGGGGTCAATCATAAAGTCACTACCTCGTACCACCCTCAGGCTAGTGGCCAAGTTGAAGTGTCTAACAGAGAGATAAAGAGCATATTATCCAAAACGGTCAATGCCAATAGGACCAACTGGGCCAAGAAATTAGATGATGCTCTTTGGGCTTACCGGACCGCCTACAAGACACCAATTGGGATGTCCCCATATCGTTTGGTCTTCGGAAAAGCATGCCACCTTCCGGTAGAATTGGAGCACAAGGCTACGTGGGCCTTGAAAATTTTGAATTTGGAATGGGATGTAGCTGCAAATCTTCGGGTGGAGAAATTGAATGAGTTGGATGAGTTTAGATTCCATGCATACTCCAGTTCGTCCTTGTATAAGGAAAAAATGAAGTACCTACATGGAAAATATGCTCGAGGTAAAGAGTTCAAGGTTGGTGATATTGGTCTTATTGTTCAACTCTCAGTTGAGGCTATTCCCGGGAAAACTCAAGTCAAAGTGAGTGGCCCTTTTGAAGTGGTATTTGTTACTCCATTTGGGGCTCTTGACCTCAAGAACAAAAGTGGTGAAGTCTTCAGAGTAAATGGTCACCGGATAAAGCACTATCTTGGAAAATTCGATGATAGCCACGTGTTGGCACTTCTTCATCTCAAATGATCCCGGTAACATGCGTCGTGCCGCGACGTTAAATCAGGCGCTTCTTGAGAAGCAACCCATGTGTCTTTATTCTTGTTTTCTTTGTTTTTCTTGGTATAATAGGTTTCACTGTTACACTAACTGGTTTTTGGATGTGTAGGATGATTTTGACACAGGAAATTTGGCTAAGTGTGGAAACAGAACCTTACTGGAATTTGCTTCGCGGCCACGGTTGCCTTTTCGCGGTTCGCGAAGCCCAATGGCTGTAAAAATGATTCAATGGAGCTTGTTTGAATAACCTCTATGGAATTTGCTTCACGGCCGCGGTTATCTTTTCGCGGTCCGCGAAGTCCAATGGCTGCAACAATAGTTCACTGGAATTTGCTTCGCGGCCACGGTCTCCTTTTCGCGGTCCGCGCAACCCATTTAACTAAAGGATGCCTTTCTGAACCTAACTCACCGCGGCCGCGGTTGATTTTTTGCGGATCGCGGTGAGATTTTTCCTGAGCCATGAACAACTGCATGACCGCGGACCGCAGTCGACTTTTTGCGGTCCGCAGTAGGTAAGAGGGGTGGACCCCAGCTCTTCTCTATAAATAGGCCACTAGGGTTTCATTTCGTACTTTACGCACTTGCACTATTCAAAGCATCCTTGGACTATGTCTTACTCCTGCATTCTCTGAACCTCATTTCTCTCATCCAAACTATCATCCAAGAATCTAGTAAGTGTAATTGTGATTAATTAACTTCTTAATTTCTTCATTTTCTTTATTTTCATCTTCTTTTTTATAATTTTTCACTTTTTAGGCTTTGAAAATGTTAGGGTTAGTCCAAATAGGTTCATGTTAGTCCCTTGGAATACAATTACACTGATTAATCATGTAGGGCTTAACTAAATGAACACTTTAGCGTAGAAATGGTAAAATCTGGAAACCCTAGGTAGAGACTGACTTCGCGGTCCGCGGTCCTTTTTTCGCGGACCGCGGTCCCTTTTTCGCGGACCGCGGTGCTTGTGTTTATAAACCCAAAATGCTTTTTCGCGGACCGCGATCAATTTTTTGCGGACCGCGGTCAATTTTTTTTGGACCGCGGTCCCTGTTATTCAAAATTTCTACCTCTCTGGATCTTACTTCGCGGCCGCGGTCAGTTTTTCACGGTTTGCGGTGTGAAGGTCCAGAGATTCATGTCCTTCAAAGAGTCACCCACCGCGGTCCGCGGTTGATTTTTTGATGTTCGCGGTAGCCTATAAGCAGTGCAATTGTTCTTCAATTTTACTTATGTGTTTGTACAACAATGCTCTGGGAACTAACCATGTTCACTTATGTTTACTTTGCAGTCAATGGTGCTATCTCGAGGAGGTGGTTCTAAACAAACTGGTCGAGGAGAATCTCAAATGGGGATAGGCCCGGGGGCACCCAGGCAAACATCCAAAGTTTCAATTCCTCCTCAGTCATCCCGACGGGCTACTCGGGTTGGAGACTCCCCTCCTTCACCATCGGGAGTGAGTATGCTCCGTCAAAGGAGGCCTCATCACATTCATCTCTATTGGGACCTGTCTCATCTCCCCCCACCCCAGAACAGGCAGCTTCCCCAGCTAAATCTACCTCCAACGCACACTCATACTCTACTTCCCCTACAGCTTCCTTATCTTGGTAGAATTCAAGTGATAGCAATGGGGATGAACATGTGGTTGAAGGGGTCGAGCGCACTCGAAATCCGGATGCGTGGAAAGATCGTTTTGTTAGTGAGCAGGCCTTTCACAGGTTCAGGGAATTGTGGACTGCATGGTCACTCATTCCGGAGCATACCTTTTCACTTAAAGAGTTGTCTACCTACAACCCCAATGTGAAGCAGCAGTTCAGGGACAGAAAAGGGTGGTCCTTCTTCAATGAGCATCTCCCGGATGCAAATGAGCACATAGTGAAAGAATTCTACACAAATTTGCTATTTCTTGCAAAGGACTCAAAGGCATCCCAAGTATGCAATCTCACAGTGCCTTTTGATGGAAAATCACTCAATGAATATTTGGAGATGGACGATGTAGATGATTCTTTGTATCGGGAAAAGCTGGCAGAAAAGGATGCAGCTAGAAATTGGTTGGCTTTACACTTGGCAAAACCCGGGGAGACTCCGGAGTGGCTGACTGCTGGGAAAACTATCACCAGGAAGACCCTTAACTTTGAATCTAAAGGGTGGGAAACGTTTGTATGCAGCAGGTTGGATCCGACACATCATGACCAGACCCTCCCCCTCAGTCGGGCTGTGCTGGTGGCATCTATCATGGCTGGGTACCCCATCAATATGGGGAATGTGATGTCTGAGGTTATTAGCCGGGTTGTCAGCACAAGTGATACTTCTTACTCCTTTCCTCATTATCTGACAATGTACTCTGAAGACCAGGAGGTAACCAAGAAGTGATTTGACACCAAAGTCAAGCACAAAGCGCCCTTTCTTGGTATGATTTGAAGGATGATGACAACCCTAAGAAGAAGTCAAAGGGCAAGTTTGTTGCTTCCACAAGCCAGTCTGAAGAGCCAGTGGTGGTAGTGGAACCTTCCTTTCCCCAGCCAGCCATTCCAGAGGAGGCTCCAGGCCTTTTTTCCGACACCGAAACAGATATTCCCTCCACCAGAGCCTATCCCATGACTGCTCACCGGCTGAACCTGACACTGACAAGCCTCAACAATTGGATGCAGTCAACTACTACAAAGCTGACTGCAATCTCTACAGCTGTGGCAGCCTCAGCTACCCCTCCCCCACCACAGGTCCCACAGTCCGTTGAGGACACTCTGAAAGATATTTTGGAAAACCAGAAGAAAATCATGGACGCGGTGGGTGCACATGAGAATGCATTGACAAAGTTGGCCAAAAAACAAAGAAGTTGAGGAAGACTCGGGCGTCAAAGGATGAGGTGGCTAAGTTGAGAAAGTAGGTGGACAAGCTAAAGGGTGATCAGATTACTTTGGATATGCTACTAGAAGACCCTACAGAACTGCAGCCACAGCAGCAGACAAGGCAGCAGTCAGTGCGGGAGGAGGATCCGGTGAGGCCATTGAAGAAAAGGAAGGTTATGCCCCGTGCTCAGGACATCATACTTGTACTGGCAGACCCTCCCACAGAGCAGAACCAGGCACTGAGCCAGGAGGCCCAGACCACCGGAGCTCCATCACAGGCAGCAGCAGACCCAGCCCCTTCACAGCCACAGCCAGCAGCAGATCCAGCCCCTTCACAGTCACAGTCCCAGTCTCAGGCAGGGACCACAGCAGGCCAAGAGCCAATAGGGAGTTTTTCTTTACTCTCTCTCTCCTATATTTTTGTGCACTATTTTGGTTATATAGCATTGAGGACAATGATATCTCTTAGTTGGGGGAGTGGCCCTATAGGCATTTGATTTTGGTTACATTTTGGGTTGTATAATGCAAACAATAGTTTCTTTCTTTTTCTTTATGTTATTTCCCATTTTGGTACGTAGATAAGTTTACTATTTTGGTATGTATAAGTTAACTATCCATTGTAAATATCCATCCCCTATGTATATTCGTCTAACTCCCCTAATGTACATATTCATTCTATCCCACGCACTTTATTTTACGCACTTTTTATATTTTATAGCTTCTTATTTTTCTTTCATAGCTTCTTGTTTGGTTTTCGCGCGAGCAATAAACCTTTGGTTTTATTAACGCCACAGTTCTTTCCAAATGTGGAATTTGTGTGAACTAGGTGGCTCTTCTCAAGGATGGACGGTGTGACAACCTTCTTAAGGGTTTGAGTCTGTTTTTTCCTTTTCTTTTTGTTTTGTCTTTCAATAAAGGTGCTTCAAGAAAAGCTTCACTTGGGCCTAACACAGTTGCCTTTGATCCCATGGTCAAAGACAAACCGTTGTGTTTAGGATGGTGATAGTGACGATTTTGAGACTCTTGTGTTGGCCGATAATCATCGGGTGGTTCTTCGGGACCATTTTTATTACTCAAAACACGACTAAGGTCGTTGTGGGCCCTCGACTTGATTTCTGTATCAATCCTTTAGCGGTGAGTGGTGAGAAATTCGTAATTGCAAGTCCAAGTTCCGTGCCACTAGTCTAGAACTTGCCCTGAGTGTTGTCTAGGCGAAATTCTAGGTGTAATTTGACTTGAGAAGTGACTATAGGATTTCCTTGGATTGAACAAAGAATTGAACACTTCCAGGACCTTCCAAAACACATATTCCCTAGTCAACCCTTTTGAGCCTTAAGCCCTTTCTTTTCAAAACAAAGTCACAAGCCTTCAACCATTATTTTACCCTCTCTTGGCACCCGATCTTTCCTTGGCGCTAGGCAAAAAAAAAGCATAAGTTTGGGGGAGAGATGAGGGATGTGATGAAGTGAAAAAGAAGTCACAAAAGAAAGAAAAGAGAAAAGGAAATGAAAAAGAATGAAAAGAAAAGAATGAACAAAAAGAAGAAATAAAGGGAAGTGAATGAAAAAGTGATGCCAAAAGTTTGGAAAGAATAAGAAGAAGATGGAATTGATGAAAAAGTGTCTCTCCAACCCTACAAAAGATAAAAGGACTCAAAGAGTCAAGAAAAAATGTCAGAACGGTTAAAAATGAAGTGCTTAATAAAAGATAAGATTCGCTCCGACCAAATACTTCCTACCCTTAACCAAAATCCTTCATAATGATTCCACAAAAGCCCTATATGATCTCAGGTCGAGTGAAACCTGAATTAGTGGTGATTTACACAAAGGGCAAGCCTATGGTACTTTGAGCCGAACTTGGGACTTTTTCCTTGATGAGAGATGAGCGATTCCCCGTATTCCTCATTCTGAGTGTCATTATTCTAAGGTGAGGTGCTTTAGGAAAGTTACGGAATAAGAGTCTAGGATCCACACTGACCGAGGTAGTAGTTAGAATTTCACTGATGAGTTCGATCCACCCTTGACGCTCTTGTATCACACTTGAAACTATGGTTTTGAAAATTTCAAGCATTGTAAATAATTCATTTGCATTAGGGGCTATGGTTAGTCCCAACTGATGCTAGTTGAGGTCACCATTAGTTCAGCCGAATTTTCGTGAAATCTATCATAGGGGTGGGGCCTATTTTGTTGGCTTGAGGACAAGCAAGAGCTTTAGTTTGGGGGAGTTGATAACTTGGATTTTTGCCTCGTTTGTCATTCCCCTATACATGAATTTTGGATATAATGGTACACAAAGTGGCCCCGAAAGCTTATACGTTGTGCTTGTTGCAGGATTGAACCAGAAATGAAGACACTCAGTCTAAAATATGCTCAAAATAGGAGAGAATTCGGCACAAGGATCAAACACAACAAAGATGATCAAGCAAAAGGACCGCGGCCGCGGTCTTCATTTCGCGGTCTCGATGGCATTCCAATAAGGTTGAAGACACTGCAAGTTTCCACCGCGGCCGCGGTCCTCATTTCGTGGTCCGCGGTGGCATTCCAGTGAGGTTGAAAATAATGCAAGTCTCCACCGCTGCCGCGGTCCGCGGTGGCATTCCAGTGAGGTTGAAAATAATGGCATTCCAGTGAGGATTGAACGAAATGCAAGTTTCCACCGCGGCCGCAGTCCTCATTTCGCGGTCCGCGGTGGTATTCAAGTAAGGGTGCAGGCCAGGCAAAATTCTCACCGCGGTCCGCGGTCCTTATTTCGCGGTCCACGGTCGAACCTCACTAGAAGCTCAGCAGCCCAATTATTTTCGCGGTCTGTGGTGGTCCCGCAGGGGCATTTTTGTCCGAAAATTTGGCAGACTATAAATAGACTATTTTGTAATTTCTTTACATATCTTGTAATTTCTGAAGTAGAGAGCACGTGAATATTTTAGGGGTTTCATATTTCTAGCTTTGTTCTTGTATTTTTAACATTGAAACTTCAATTTCATTGTTAGAAATCAATTAAATGGGTTTTCTTCTTCTCTATCATTGGTTTCATCTTTGATTATGAGTAGCTAGACCCATTAGCTAGGGTTGTAGCTCAACCCTAGTGTGGGTATGTAATGGATTTTGAAATTAAGGTTGGGAAATTAATGGGTGTTGGCTATTTAGGCTAATTTAAGGTTTCTATTGCCATAATTAGTGGTGGCAAATACTAATTAGCCTTTTCATGACTTGGGTCTCTCTTGAGAAAGAAGACTTGAGTCTAGAAATTAGCCTAATAGGAAATTAGGGCATTATCAAGAGATTGGTAGTCCCAATCAATTGGGTTAAACCCTGAAATGGTAAAATCCTACTTGAGCCCTAATTAACGGGTTAAACCTCGCTACCTGAGCCTCAATTGCTCTATTAATTGGCACCCAATTGACCTCGAGAGGGGAAATTAGGGTAAAATCACTCAAACTACCGAGAGGTATAGAGTGGGCACCTTCGTGCATTGGTTATAGCTTTATCCCTAACAGATTCCCCTACCTTATAATTGAAACCCGTTGTGTATCCACCTAGGCAAAGGTCACGACCCTAGTGCCTTTATCAATATCAGAAAACGACAACAAAAACAACTTAGTCATTAATTAGCTTACAAACAATAGAGTACACTTAGCATAGTTCAATACCAACACATGTTTAGAAGTGCAATTAGAACCACTCGACCCTTTTAGATCACTTAGACACTCACTCCCATTATAGACTTCCTGTGGATTCGATCCCGACCATTCGGGTAAAAGCTACACGATCCTTGCCTTCCTACTTATATAGTAGTGTGGTGAGGCGTGATCACCCTCCAACTTGGACTCACTTGAAGAACCTTCCTTATAATGCAAGGAGTTAGAGTATTTCCCCTTTGGGGGAACATAGGGGTTTGAACTCTGGTTTGCATAGTTGTTGTTGTTGTTGCTCCAACTACCTTGACTTGATCCACCTTGATCATTGCACCATTATTAATGGCCCTGCCTTTGCAGGTTAGGCCTCCATTGATTTTTTTGGCGATAACCACCATGAGAATTATGGACATAGTTTGCTTCCTCGCACTCTTGATTCACCATGGGTTGCATATCTTCCACAACATTTACTTTCTTTGTCTGACTTTCCGTGAATATCTTGGTTAACACATTAATGTTGGTGGCAAGGCTAGAAATTACTTGGTCTCTCTCTTGGTTCTCCTTAATCATGTTGGTCAGAAAGGGAGTACCGTATGCAATTCCACCCATGGTATCTTCCGAGTTCAAAGCTTGGTTGTGCTCGGCCATCTTGTCTAGAATCTGTGTAATCCTTGGAAATGTTTTTCCATGAAAGACTCACCCGCCACAGTTTTGGCTATCGATTGGTTCAATGGATCCAAACCCATGTAAAATTTCCCCAACAAGATTGCATCCGGAAAACCATGATTCAGTGATCTCACTACATATAGCTTGAAACGATCCCATGCCTCATGTAAGTGTTCTCCCAGTAGTTGCTTGAAGAAGAAAATTTTATCTCTGAGCTCGGACTTCTTGCTTTGTGGGAACCATTTGGCTAAGAAAGCACGGACGAGTTCAGACCAAGAGTCTATGGAATGAGGAGGTAGATTTTGGATCTATTTCCTTGCCTCTCTAGCTAATGGGTACTTGAATAGCTGCAGTCTCAGGGCATCATCTGTCACATTATTCTGCTTATGCATCACACACACACTCAAGAAGTTTCTAAGATGTTGTGTTGGATCATCATCAGTAGAATTTCTGAATAATCCCTCTGCTTTGAGCATTAGGATTAAACCATTTTCCACCTTGAAGGTAGCAGTATCAACTAGCAGAGGGACGATGGCGTTTGTATCCTCAATGTATTCCTTGATATCCGCAAAAGGATTCTCTTATTCCTCATACTCGGCCATGTTTACCTAGCACACCAAGCAAATCAAGCAAAGTGTGATGGAATAGAAAAATATGTAAAGTAAAGCACACACTAATTAGTAATTTCAAAACCGTATTCCCCGGCAATGGCGCCAAAATTTGATACGCTCAAATTACACCTTAATAAATAGCGTAAAGTGGTCGATGTCAAATATAATAACTCAACTAGGTTGGGGTCGAATCCCACAGGGAATAGGTGTGAAAAGATAACTTGAGTAGTGTGAAACTTGACTTAAATTGTAATTCTATTCCGTTAGCTAAAAAGAGTGTTGTAATTGAGTGAAATAAAGACAAGTATAATATTGTGAGATTGTAATTAATTTGCTTAAAGAAACCAAGGTTGTGTCCCCTCCAATGGAATGTAATGCTATCGGTGAAAATATGATATATTTCTAATAGTAGGTCCTTTGATATGCAAATGATTTCTAAATGACTACTCAATACTTTCCAATAGTTGAGTAGTATTTCCTCTTTATGATTTTTCCAAATATAAAAGAGTTGCAATTAAGAATAATCAATTTATGCCAAATAAAATTCACTTATTCCTAAGCGATTCTATTAAACAAGGTTTAAAGCCTTGAGTTTTTTATATTCACTTCTACCAAATCCTAACCTACTTTTCCAAGTAAAGAAAAAGTAAAATGGAATTTGTTAATGTTTGCAACCACCAACAATAAATAAAGAATGAGAAATGAATAAATATCAACCAACCATTATATATATATTCAATGGTAAACACCCATTAACATTATACCTATTTAAGGTCCACAACCTTAGTATTTAAGACTAGCCACTCATACTAAAATATAAAGATAAAATAATAATTAAAGTCATAAAGCTTACAAAAGTACAAGAATCTTTCTTCTAAAGCTTCCAAAATAATGGAATATTCAATGCCTTCAATTGTAGTCTCTTTTTCAAACAAGATGGCTCACAAAAACCCAAAAAAAAGATATTTATAGTGGTCTAAAAGTCGGAGTTAAAATTGGACAAAAATGTCCATGCAGAGCATTTATACGACCGCATACTGGTCACAGATCACGTATGCGGTCCGCATATATTCGAAATCATCGCATCATCTCCAAACCCAGCTTTTGACTGCATTTCAATTATGCGGTCCGCATATCCTATATGCGACCGCATATTCCTCCGCAAAAGTGCTTCTCAGCTTTCTTGATTTCAGTTGTGCGGTCACTATGTGGTCCGCATAAGCGTTATACAACCGCATAATGGATCGCATTTTCTCCTCTTCAGTTAACCAAAAATCTGCTTCAGTCTGTGATGGTTATGCAGTTCGCATATGCTTTATGTGACTGCATACTTGCATCATTTCTGCCATTTTGTGGTTTTTTTTACTTCTTTTCCATATTTTTGGGTCCTCAAGCCTCATGCACTGCAAAACACCAAAATTTCATTAGAATTAACTAAAAATGCATTGAAAGATAGACTAAAATTTATGTAATTGGTACCAAATATGACGAAATTCTAGGCACATCAACGATTACTTGAATCCGATGCAACCAAACAAGAGAAATAAAATGAGAGTCCTATTGGTGAAAAATCTTCACGGGCACGTAGGGCGATGGTGAGTAGAGAAAATAAAAATGAGAGAGTCTTGTTAGTGAAAACCCGCAAAGGGAACTATAAGGCGATGGTGAGAAGAGAAATAAGAGAGGTCAGCTGGTGAAAATCTTCTAAGGGCACTACTGATCGAAAAGAGTATACCTGCAGCCATGACATTAACACAGTCCCAAGCAAAGTTTCTCGGCTTTAAGGCAAAAGTTGTGATGAGTTTTTTAGAGTCGGACAGTTTATACAGATCAGGCATCTAGTCCAAAAGTCATGTCATGTTCATTAAAGTCCGCATGTACTCCCAGATAAGTTTTTCTTTCTGTTTCATGAAAAGGACACCTCTTGTTTAAACTCATTCTCTATTCCACTGTTTGTTTTCTTTGAATCCCTTTCGATCTAACTTCATGTCAAAAGAAAGTCAAAGAAAGGATGACAAGACCAATAACAAGGCTATGTTCGAAGTGATCAGATACATTTAAAAGGCAGCCAACCTCGATAAAGGCATCAAGTCGACCCCGACTGGCCATGATTGGAAGATGCTCTGAAATTGGAAATTCTAAAAAGAATAAAAATTACAAAAATGATGAAATCAAAATTGAAATGCTCACAAAGGCAAAATAAAGTTGAAAAGGGTAAGTTCCCCTGCGTGACCAACCATCATGCCAAACGTTTTAAAAACCAAAGGTTCCCGGGGCCAGAAATGCAATCAGTATTCAGGAATAACCTGTTGCAGTTGAAATCATCATCAAAAGAAGATGAGCCGAGATAAATTTACTGAAACACTCAAGGCCACAAAAAACCACCGTTTCGTACTAACAACTATTCTTTGTTGAAAAACAGGAAACATGTGCAATCCAAAGACAACTTAGAAAGAAGAAAATTCAACCAAAAAGGAAATCACGCGGAGACTAAAAGCAGCTCTCTGCCTCAAAAAGGGAAGTCTTCTCAAAATTCTTTCTCGCATTTCGCTCATTCTCTAAAAAAAGGAAGAAAATCAAAAATTCAAAGTCATGGTAGTATAGGGTACACCAATCCCTAGCTACATTTTCCAACTTAAGGTACACCATTCCCTAGTTGATCTTTTAGACATAGGGTACACCACTCTATAATCTCATTACCAGTATAGGGTGCACTAATCCCTAGTTGTTGTTTTCCAACATAGGGTACACCACTCTCTAGTTGATTGATCTTAAATGCAAGGTACACCACTCCCTGATATCTTCATTGATAGAGTTGAAACGTAGGGTATACCACTCCCTGATATCATTCTTAGACATAGGGTACACCACTCCCTACTCTCCTTACCAGTATAGGATACACCAATCCTTAGCTGTATTTTCCAACGTAGGGTACACCACTTCCTAGTTGATGATATTTTAGACATAGGATACACCACTCTCTAGTATCCTTACCAATATAGGGTACACCAATCCCCAGTTATGTTTTCCAACATAGGGTACATCATTTCCTAGTTGATGATGTTTTAGACATAGGGTGCACCGCTCTCTAGTCTCCTTGCCAATATGGGGTACACCAATCCCTAATTGTGTTTTCCAACATAGGGTACATCATTCCCAAATTGATGATGTTTTAGACATAGGGTACACCATTCCCTAGTCTCCTTACCAGTATGTACACCAATCTCTAGTTGTATTTTCCAACATAGGGTACACCACTCCCTAGTTGATTGAGTTTAAATGCAGGTTACACCGCTCCCTAATATCATTACCAATTGATCTTAAGTGAAGGGTATACCATCCCTGAATCTTCATTGATAGAGCTGAAACGCAGGGTACACCACTCCCTAGTCTCCTTACCAGTATAGGGTACACTAATCCGTAGATGTGTTTTCCAATGTACTATACACCACTTCCTAGTTGATGATATTTTAGACATAGGGTACACCACTTCCTAGTTACCTTTCCAGTATAAGGTACATCAATCCCTATATGTGTTTTTCAAATTGATCCATCAATTTCACCTGGGTATCAAAATCAAATGCCAAAAGTTGCAGATGTTCGACCAAATGCCTCCATTAATTCTGAGCAGAATTGTGACCAATTATCATTGGTGATCTCTTCTACACCACATAAGGATTAGGTATGTCCAATTCCATCCATTTCTAACGTGTTAATTGATCACCATGATCCTTCTATCAACCCAGTGGTTTTTGACTTGGCTGGGCATGATGATAGGCAATACCAAACTACCCAAACCCAATACCAAAATGTCCCTAAGGGTCAGCAGAATGTGTTTCAAGATCCAAACCAAATTTTCATCGAGCCAAACATCACAACATTACCAAAAGGTGTTACTGCCAGTCAAAATGTCCTGAGTGTTCGACGAAATGTCAACACCACATATGAGCTAAATTGTAGTCAACCATCTATAGCAACCACTTCTACAATGTCCAATAAACAGATTGGCAAGGCCTCCCTTCAATTCACCACTGAAAATGATCACCAGAATGCCTCCAGTTATCCTGTCTTGCACCAATTGGCCTGAGTGAGTGATCGTAAATACCAAATGGCCCAAACCCAATACCAATCTATCCCTGACACTCATGAGTTTGTTTTCCAATCCACAAACCCAATTTCCATCGAGACAAACTCCACAAGAATCCAAAAAACTAATCCTGGCAGTCTATCTTCAAACAGTGCTCGACCAAATGCCACAGAGAACTCTCAAGCACAAAAAGGTCTAAATGCTAACTCCCAGTTTCCATCAACCTCTGATAACTCACATCAGCCTCAAAGTACCCAAATACCAAGCTTAACAAATGAGGATCAGACTTACTTCCCTGCTGCAAATGTGCAACTGTCCAGCCATGAAGAGTTAACCATCCCTGTTGCTGTGGCTTCTACAGGTCCTATATCCAATGACATCACTGATACCCTCAACACAATGCACCAAAACTCCAAGCCACAAGAAAATTCCTCTAGTCAGATTGCTCAAAAAGCTTCCCTTGCAACTCAAACCTCTTCCTAAAACCAAACTCCTTAACCCCAACACAATCCAATCAAAGTATCATCCAACTTTGATCGACCCAAACAGACTAAGAAACTCCCCAAGCCTCCTGTGAAAGCCACAGCTAACCAAAATGCAACCCATGAAAATGCTCAAGCCAAATCACTTCCCAACAGCCCTCCACAAGCTCCCAGTACATCCAATAAGATACTCCCCCCTCCTCCTCCTACAGTCATTCAATCCTATGTCACTAGATTAAGAGCCAGGCAAGAGGCTGAAAAAGCCACCATTCAATTTGCCACCCCTGTCTTCACCACTAAACAGGGTAAACCTGTTGTAATCTTTAAAAAAGAGGACTACATGATCAAGTTTGCAGAAAGATGTAAATTTACAGTAGTTGGCAAATTTCAACACACCATGCCCAGAATAGAAATCATCAGAAAAAGCTTCATTACTCAAACAGAACACAGAGGAGGAGCTAAAATTTCCCACTTCAATGCTAGAACTGTGTACATCAACCTTGATAATGAATATGATCATTCCACTGTCTGGTCCAAGCAACAAATGTACATTCAAGGTCAACTGATGAAGATTGAAGCATGGAACCCCATTTTCAAACCCAATGAAGACTCACCCATTGTTCCTGTTTGGGTTATGATTCCAGAGTTACCATGGCAGTTGTACGACATGGAGATCCTCATACCACTTCTTTCTCCTATTGGAAAAGCCCTATTCCTTGACCTTGCCTCATTTCAGAAAACCAGAGGCAGTATGGTGAAAGTTAAAATACAGATTGACTTAACAAAGGAGAGACCTACTCATGTCTGGCTAGGCTATGATGATGATCAAGATGTAAATAGGGATGGTCAGTGGTTAGAGGTTCAGTATGACAACCTCCCAACATACTGCACTTACTGCAGACACCTTGCACACTTAGCTCACTCATACCCTATCAGACGCAAAGATACTGAGACTCAGAGAAAAAAGGAAGAAGAGCATGTTCAACAAACATCATCTCAATCCAAACACCAACTTAAAATCACAGGCAATGTGGAAGAAAGCCAGCAACATCAAGGAAGCAAATAACAAAAGAGGGCAGAAACTGGAGAGCAAGACCAAACTAACCAACCCAAAGTTAATCAGCACCAAGATGACAACAACACCTCCAAGGATGAATGGCAAACTCAGGAAAAAAAAAGAATTTCAAAGCAAGCTCACAGAACAAAAAACAGCAGCAAGTTTATATGCCAAAACACCAAACCAATCTAAGAACCCATGGAAATGATGATCCAACTAAGCAACAATCAGTTCAGAATGCCCCTGTTTCCAATTCAGGTTCTATTCCTTGTCTCTCTCATGTAAATCCAGAAGGCCTTCCTTCTAGTACTAATTCTGGTGCCCAGTATCAGTGTGCCCTTTCCCTATCCCCCCTGTTCTGAATGATGCTAATGAAGTTCATGGAGGTAAGGAGAACTGTCAGGAGAACTTATCCATAGGACAGGAAGGGGATCCTAAAGGGAATGGCTTTCCTCATGTTCTGCATGAGTGTGATAGCTCACATTTTGTTAACCATAGGCTGGACTCTCATACCCCTGCAACCTCTAATTCACCTCTATCCAATGATTTTTCAAGTTTACCTCTAGGGGATGGAAATTGTGAAGTGATCAGCTATGAAGATGACCAGATTAATGAACCTCTCACTGATCATTTGAGTGATGAACTGAGAAGATTGATCAAAGGCAAAGCCCATGCAGCAGTAGACTTCAACATCTCAACCCCTAAATCCAAAAATAAACCAAGTCAGGAAAAAACAAAAGCCATGAGAAAACACAATTCAGGCATAAGCATCACTAAACCATCAGAAAACAACACTCCTGATAACCTCCCATCAGGTTTCCAAAGTCCAATCACCCAATCCAAATGGAACACAGGTTTGAGCTCTGCCAACAAATACCAAGCCTACAAAGACCCAGTCACTAATCCAACTTTATCCCAACCCCTCTTAGATACCAACAACCCCCAAGGAGAACAAAATTCCACCCTTGCCTCTATTCCCACTGAAGAGTGTCCCCTCAATAAATTTTCCCCAGAATTTGATGAGTATAGGCCCATCCTTTCAGAAGATGAAATGAGTGGTGGCATTGAAGAAGAACAGGAAGAAAATGAAGCTTCTAATGAGGACCTCCATTGTGACCTTCTAGCTACTGCCATCAATAGGGAATACCAGCATCAGGACATAATAGATTCAAATGGCCTATCACCTAGAAGATACAACCCCTCACCAAGGCTAACAAGAAGCAAAGCTGCTGGGATGACCACTGCACCACCAAACACCATCACCCTCCCCCCCCCCCACACACACACAGTTTTAATGATTAGTACACTCATATGGAATATTAGAGGCATTAGAACCTCCGGGGTCATTGAGAGACTCAAATCACTAAAACAAATCCATAAAATCTCATTCATAGCTGTCCTGGAACCTTTCCTGGATATCTCCCATCTTAACCACTACAAAATCCAAATGTCCATGCACCATGCCTCACCCAACATCAATAACAAAATATGGATCTTCTGGGATCAAGATATTTCTGGTACCATCTTGGATCAAGACGAGCAGCAACTCACTGTAGAACTCAGACATGTAGAAGCTGTAGAAGTCTACCACCTCACCATAATCTATGCCAAATGCAAAGTTGTACTGAGAAGGCCCATGTGGGATACATTAAGGACAAAAGCACTATGTTCCTCCACTCCCTGGTGTGTCATTTGGGACTTCAATGTAATTGCCTCTATTGAAGAGAAAATTGGTGGCATACCATACCAAATTAACAAAAGCATAAAGTTCTTAAGCATGATTAAAGATTTTGGTCTAACTGATTTGGGCTTTTATGGACCTAAGTACACTTGGTCTAATGGAAGAGGTCCTGGTTCAATTGTATGGAAGAGATTAGACAGAGGTTTAGTCAATGATAGCTGGCTCAACTCCCACCCTGCAACCACTATCACTCATTTAGCCTCTGATGGTTCAGACCACTCTCCTCTTATCATGGAAATGCATGTCATGCCTAATAATGCTACTAGATACTTCAAATTCCTGAATTTCTAGACTGAGAATGAATCTTTCTTACCCTTGGTCCAAGAAGTATGAAACAGACAATTTCATGGTAATCTTATGTGGGTGTTTCATCAGAAAATCAAAGCTCTGTGTGCTGCCCTTTCCAGTTGGTCTAGACAAGAGTATGGAGACATCTTTCTGAAAACCAAAGAATTTGAAGAAAAGGTCAGGAAAGCAGAGGAAATCTGGGCTCAAACCAATAAAGAATCTGACAGAACAATAGTCCATGAACTCACTGCTCAATATGTTAGGCATCTGAAAACTGAAGAGGCAGTGTTGAAACAAAAAACTCAGTTGTAATGGTTCAGAGATGGTGATGCAAATTCTAAGTATTTCCATAGTCTAATCAGAGGAAGGAGAAGGAGAATGTACATCCACAAAATCAAAAATGAAGAGGGTGAGTGGATTCAAGGTGATCAGAACATTGGTGAAGCTGCATGTGAACACTTTCAAGATCTCTTTACTGAATCAGAGGGTGTCATTAGAGAGGATACTCTTTCCTGTATTCCTATAATGGTTTCAGAGGCTGACAATGATAACCTCAACAAAGAACCTACCATGGAGGAGCTCAAACAAAATGTCTTTGCCATGAACCCCACTAGTGCAGCAGGCCCTGATGGTCTTAATGGGACATTTTTTCAACATTGCTGGGATATCATCAAAGATGATCTCTTTAATGTGGTCAATGCTTTTTTCTGTCGTTTCCCTATGCCCAAATACATGACAAGACTGCCTTGTCTTGTTACCCAAAGTGGAATTCCCAAACACCCTATCAGAATACAGGCCCATCAGTTTGAGTAACTTCATAGACAAAATCATTTCTAAAATCATCTGCTCCAGGATTGACCCTATACTGCCTAGAGTAATCAGCTCCAACCAGACTGGTTTTGTTAAAGATAGGAGCATCTCAGAGAATATCATGCTGGCCCATGAAATTGTTCAAGGCATCAAGAAGCCAAATAGAGGAGCCAATGTATTTATCAAGCTGGACATGGAAAAGGCATATGACAGAGTCTCATGGTCTTTCACCTGCATTATAATGAGAATACTGGGTTTCAGTGAAAAGATCATAGACATGGTATGGATGATAATGTCCAATAATTGGTATTCAGTCATTATCAATGGCACAAGGTGTGGTTTATTTCACTCCACAAGAGGGCTCAAGCAAGGAGACGCTTTGGCTCCATCATTATTCATCATGGGAGCTGAATTACTTTCAAGGATGATTAACAACCTCACACATGATCAATTCTTCCATGGTTTTTATATGGAGAAGAGAGGCCCTCAGATCACATATTTGAGTTTTGCAGATGATGTGATTATCTTCACTTCAGGATGCAGAAAATCCTTGCTGAAAATTATGAAAATCCTGCAAGAATATGAGCAGGTCTCTGGGCAGCAAATAAACAAAAACAAAAGCCACTTTATGACTTCTCCATCAGTGTTTCAGTACACCAACAGAATAATTCAGCAAACTACTGGCTTCACTAGGTAAGATTCTCCCATCACCTACCTTGGATGCCCTCTTTACACTGGTAGGAAAAGAATAGTTCATTTCAATGGGTTGATCTCTAAAGTGATTAGAAGTATTAGGGGGTGGCATGGCAAACTTCTCTCCTATGGATGCAGGATGACTCTGATCGAACATGTGCTACAATCCCTACCAATTAATCTGCTATCGGCTGTCTCTCCTCCAAAAACAATTCTTAAGCAATTTGAAAAACTTGCTGCTAATTTCTTCTGGGGAATGGATAAAGAGAGAAACAAGTAACATTGGGCTTCATGGCACAAACTATCCTACCCAATAGAAGAAGGAGGTATAGGCCTAAGATCAATTGAAGATGTTTTGCAAAGCTATGGAATACAAGCAGTGGTGGTGGTTCAGAACCAAACACATTCTTTGGAGTGAGTTCCTACTGGCTAAATATTGTCAAACATCCCATCCAATCTCCAAAAAATGGGATTCTGGGTAATCTCAGGCCTGGAAAAGAATGATGATGAACAAGAAAAATGCTGAAACCATATCTAATAGAGACTGCACTCAGGAAATGCTAGCTTCTGGTGGGATAATTGGCTAGGTTCAGGAAATCTTGCTGGCCAAAGACAGCAGACTGGGAAACCTGGCAATGGTAAAGTCTCTCAATTTTGGTCTAATGGGCACTGGGACATTCAGAAAATCAACCAAATTGCCCCTGCACATATGATACCACAGATCCTCCATACCCAAATTCACTACAATCCTCAAATCCCAGACAAAGCAATCTGGACCCCCACCAGCACTGGAGACTTCTCTTGTGCATCAGCTTGGTCAGTGATCAGAGAAAAAAAGACAGGTCCTATTGTCTAACAAGATGACTTGGCACAAACGCATCCCATTCAAATGGTCCTTTTGCTTATGGAGAGACCTCAGGAATAAACTTCCCACATATGACAGAACAACCACCTTTGGACCCCCCAGTGTTAACAAGTGTGCATGTTGTACAAACCCTGCTGCAGAAACTGTTGAACATATCTTTAGCTCAGGATTGTTTGCCAGAATCATCTGGAAACACTTCAATGCACCTGTTGGCATTCATACCACCATCCAACCACTAAGAATCTCTCTAATGAAATGGTGGTTACAGAAAAAGAGTAACAATGTTCAAAAGCTACTCCTAGACTCAATGCCAATAATCATTTGCTGGAACTTGTGGAAGAACAAGTGTGATTCCAAATATGGAGGAAAGAAATCAGATGTCACACGAACTCTATTTTCCATTACCTCTGATCTTCTCCTGCTTCTCAGAACTGTCTACCCCACAACCATGTGGCCAATCAACTGGATTGACTTGTACAAAGCCACTGAATCTCTACAGCACCACATAAGTGCACAACAGGTGACTTGGCAAAAACCAAAATTGGGCTATGTCAATATAAACTCAGATGGTAGTGCCTTGGGAAACCCAGGAAAGATAGGAGCAGGGGTAACCATTAGAGACCATCAGGGGAATCCCATTCATGCAATTGCAAGCCCCCTAGGAGAAGGCACCAATAATTTGGCTGAAGCAGAAGCTACCAGGATTGGCATCAAATGGTGCATTGAAAATGGCCACACAAAAATTCACCTAGAAGCTGATTCCAAACTCCTTATCCAATGGTTAACCAGCAACACAACACCCCCTTGGTCTCTCAACATGCTTCTTCAGAGCATAAAAGAACTATGTCAACGATGTGAGGACATTATCTATTCTCATGTCTTCAGAGAGGCTAACTACCCTGCAGATTCCCTATCCAAACTCAGCCACGACCTCACCTCTATAACCTACTACAATACCAATGCTGACCTCCCTCCACATATAAGAGGTCAAATCATTCTGGATCAACAAAATACCCCAGCCTTCAGACACAAAAAGACCAATAAGATCATCTTCCCACCAACTATGCTCCAGTCTTTTCCCCACCCCCATGATTGATGAGTCCCAATATAGTAGGGTAACCCAACAGCAAAGAACACAAGACAATCATAGTACCAGTCACAGGACTATCTCACTAACAGTTTTTGTTTTCTTGCAGGTTCAGACCCAGTATGGACAACCTGATTCCTCGCTATGTTCTCAAGGTGTGGTACTAGTTTCTAAACTCATCCTCCTGAGAGCACATCAAAAAATCGAGGTAGTTCATATGAGTCTAGGAAGTTTCATTGAGAATCCCTTCACTCACACTCATTCCCAGAAGGAATATCTCCCCCTCTCAACACCATGTAACCTCACATATCACCAGTCACACAACCATAGCACACCATCCTGTCAAAAAAACCCAAACACCAAGACACCCACAGCTCCTGTAACACACCATCACTAAGAAGATAGAAACCTTTGTACCAATATTCCCTTGAGCCCTCTCACCAGTGCATTCACCCATTGCAAGAACCTAGAATCTTTGCTTCACACCCTCAATCCCATACCACCAATCAACAGAAGCCATTCCCCATGCACTAATATGCACAACAACCTAAATGCATCACATAAAAATCCAAAAAATGGTCCAAATCCCCCCTCCCCCCCCCCCCAAGTTTTAACTAATCTTTTTCTCTGTTTTGCAGGAACATTAATTCATTTGCCCCAACAATGTAAATATTCCATGAATACTCACACCATTCATGTAATCTGGCCATTGTTCAAGGCAAGACATCTGAAAACTAAGGCAAGAAGACAGGGGTCCATAAAGTGCTTCTCTTTCACCACTAAAAATGCAACAGTCCTAGTTGTAATCTCCAACCCCAAGGCCCTTGATGCACCAACCAAATGGACCCCTGTCACCCCCTTCCTCCTTAGAACCCGACCCACTCTTTCACATTCTCCTCACACAATCAGTCACCATTTCATCACCCATTTCCAGTCTCACATCCTTCCTCCAACACCTCAACAGAATCACTTTTCAATCACAGGATGCATGAGTGTATCATAAGAGTTGATCATACATTGCCAAACAACAGATAATCTATTGCAGTCAACACAAGAACCTGCACAGATTCAATCAATAGGCATAGCCACAATCCTTTTCCAGCTCCCTTCACCCTGTTCCAACACCCACAGGAACTTTTAAATGCCAATCACACACCTCTATGCCACTTCACTTGTTCCTTTATTCCTCATAATCATCCATCCTACTCACTGCAACAGTTCCCTATCCCATAACACACAAGAACCTGGGAGCAGGACTGTTTGGTTTTACTAACAGATTTGTTTCCTTGTGCAGGTACACTTCATACACTTAGTCAACTACAGCAAGCTCAGTTTGTGGTATTAGCATCTATGATTCTCATTCTACTGAGTTTAAAATAGTTTGGTCATTTATCACAAGCCACAGATATCTACAATACTCCAAGGTGGGGAATTACTTGCTCAAAAGTTGTCTCATCTCAGCTTATGCACTTCCAGATCATCACAATAGGCCCCCCATCCAATCTGGAACTTGACTCACCACACCATCCTCAGCAGGGAACAATTAAAAGGTCTGATCCAGCTCTATCAGACTTACAAATCCGGCCCAGTCCAGTGCCTTCTACTCAGATATATTAGATAGAAATCTATGCAGAGTGGACACAGGACAGTGCTCTCTTTCTTCTGTCACTCACACCAGGCAGAACCAGTATTCTTACTGGGCCTTTTTGATAACTATCTTCAATCTTGCTTTCTTTGTCCCCATTGCCAAAGCAAAGCTGAAGATAGCTTTCTTTCCTTTCATCTGCTCTTTGTTACTCTTCATATGGAATTGTTCCATTAGTAACTCTTGTAAAGTAGGTTATTTTTGGAAACCGTATTTCAGTATCATGTTTTCAGTAGACTTAGGGAGGCTAGATGTCTCTTGTATAGTTGACCTAATCTTACTTCACACTGTTTTTGTACACACAAGCATCTATCTGATAGGATGGAATCTTGGTCTTCTTCTAAAAGGTCTATCACATCATAGAGTTTAGGGCTCATTTGACTATTATGTTTGGATAGTCAAATTCCCTCTTTTGTATGGAGGTAAGGATTATGTCCCCCTCCTTTTTGTATCTTTCATTTATTTATGAAAATATACCCTAGGCACAATGCCTAGTGGACTTGAAAAAAAAACATAGGGTACATCATTCCCTAGTTGATTGATCTTAAATGCAGGGTACACCACTCCCTGATATATTTATTAATAGCGCTGAAATGCAGGGTACATCATGCCCTCATATCATTCCTAGACATAGGGTACACCACTCCCTAGTCTCCTTACCAGTTTAGGGTATACCACTCCCTAGTTGATTTGATCTTAATGCATGGTACACCACTATCTGATATTATTCCAAATATATGGACACCATTCCCTAATTTTTACCTGTATAGGGTACACCATTCCTTAATATTTACCTGTATAGGGTACACTAATCACTAATTGTATTTTCCAACATAGGGTACACCACTCCCTGATATCATTGTTAATATAGGGTACACCATTCCCTCGTCATATTTTCTAAACATAAGGTACATCAATCCTTAGTTGAGACATTATTTGACAATAAATGACACACAAAAATCAGCATGGTCTCTTCAGGGTACACCATTCCCGACACTTTATTGCTTTTAATAAAGAAGTAGTTTAGAATTTTGTTATAATAACTCAGAAAAATTTCGTAATTGAAAACCAGGGCAGAAAAATTTTGTTTTGTTTGCTTGTCTTAATGTCTGAGCAGGTTTTACCTCGAGGCACAGGATTTGAGATGACCAAAAGAAGAAGTCTCAATCTAGAATAAAGAAAATAAAAGAAAAAGAAGTAAATCAAAAATGAAGAAGTGAATGACAAGATGTAAACTACTCGAGACATGACTAAAGTCACGAGCATTGCTTTTCCCTTTTTGATCAGAAGAAGCCGTAGAAGAATGAATTACCTGCAGCTAGCAAGCATCAAGGTTCAAATCAAAATTCTGCATGAAGAACCATTCATGACTCAAGATCAAGCTTCAGAAGATTTATAGATAGGAATCTTGTAACCTATAGCTGATAGGTTTGTTTAGTTTCTTTAATTTCGATTTTGGTGTAATAAGGAGTTTAGCAAGTAGTAACAGCAGCAGCAACAGTTGAAATCACAGCTTTTCGGTAGTCCCAGCTATCAAACTTCTAGAAGTACACTTACTTAATTCCATCATAGCCAAGGATATGTAGGCAGCATTCGAAGAAACGTTCGGTCAAACTTTTTAAAATGCTTCTCGTGGAGTATCAAATGGGCAAACATTGCTCATGATTGTTCACTATATCTTTGCCTGAAAATTCTTCATATTATCGAGCAAAGAGGGGCATTTGTGAGCACATAATTTTTGCCCCATACCTAAAATACTCCTCAATACTCTAAAATAATTATAATTGCCTTTATGGAATTAATCTTTATTTTTATTTAACTTGTTTGATATTTATTTGAATTTATAGCATATTTGGTAGCATTGCAAATCAGGGAAAATATTCTTGTCACGACCCATTTCCGGAGTCGTGATGGCGCATGTCGTGGAACCAGGCAAGCCACTCATTTTATCTAACTAAAAACAAATTCCCAAAAAAATGCCCCTTTTTAACAAATTCTGAAATCAATAATAATAATAATAATAATAATAATAATAATAATAATAATAATAATAATAATAATAATAATAATAATAATAATAACAACTCCAGTATTTTGGGAAAACCCAGTTTATAAAATTCAAAAAAAAGACCAAATACTACTAATCCCGGATCCAGTGTCACACAGTCATGAGCTGCTAATACTAAATAAAATCAAACGAAATGACTAACATAGTCTGAAAATAAATACGACATGAAGAAAGGAAAGAGAAGACGAGATCGCGGTCGTCAGCTGCTACCTCGTCAACTCTAATGAAACTGATGCGCTCCCTGGCCCGAGCTGAACTCCTTTGTACCTGGATCTGCACACAAGGTGCAGGGGGTAACGTGAGTACACCAACTCAGTAGTAACGAAACCAAACTACGGGCTGAGAGGTAGTGACGGACTAAACCTCCGACAATTCAAACAACAGTATATAAATTGGACATGACAGTAATATATCAGGAAATAAATACGATGTATCAAGATATGTCTGTAACCCTGCATACTAGCATGAATGCATATGGAATCATGAATGATGTGTACTCATTAATCGAGCTCTCATAAGGTGGTCCACTCAGTACTAGAATACGGCCTTCAGGCCCAGGGAAGTCCATCCCGGATATTTCATAAACACAAGTGACACAGTCACTAAGTACTGAGGAAAACGACTTATCCAGCCCCCACGGAGACATCCATCTCCGGAACATAATAACCACGGAGAAATCCATCTCCGAAACATAACAACCACGGAGAAATCCATCTCTG
>ML364469.1:31642-52490 GCA_005239505.1 Nicotiana paniculata
ATGGTGTATAGACCTCGGAGGGGCTCCTTTCAGCCCAAGCGCTATATCAAGCCAACGAAGGCATGATTTCAGGATCGATGCGGTGTGCAGTCCGACCTCATAACTGTCTCAAACTAGGCTCTAAGCCTCACTCAGTCAGTACCTTCCAGTCTCACTTAGAATGCTCTAACATATGCAATGCAGCCCAAACCAATGATAATATAAATAAACTAGCAACTTACGAGACTGAGGCATGAAACATATACTATAACAGGACTGAGTACATGAAAGCAATAATCACAGATAGAGACAGCAATAATCGACCATTCCGGTCTAAACACATCGGCGTGAAGCCTTAACATTAATGCTTAGCATGATTTCTATTTCATTTCAGGTAATTACCACCTTCACAGTACAATATCAATCTGGAATAACCAATAGACAGTGCCATGGGATGATCCAGGCTACAAATATTCGGTAAATGCCCTTATGCCTTTCACTTGGCAAGTGCGTCACCTTAATTAAAAGCAGTTATCAATAGTTTGGGGTATCGAACCCTCAGTTCCATGTTTGGAAGCGTTACTTACCTCAAAATCGGCTAACACACTACTCTGCAATGCCCTTACCTCTAAACTCGGCCTCCGAGTGCTCCAAATCTACCAAGTTTAGATTTTTATCATCAATATATGCTTAAGGAACGATTTCCAATTGAAAATATCAAGAATTCACCCAAAACCCCGAAATTGGTCACAACCCGACCCCCGGGCCCGCGTCCTGAAACTCAGAAATTTTTACAGGAAAGTGTTCTTCATCCTCCCACGATTCCGTTCATATAAAGAACACCAAAATCGGAGTCCGTTTGACCCCTCAAATCGACCCCTAAATGTCTCTTATTCTCAAGCCCCAAAATCCCATTTTTCTACTGGTTTTCCACGAATTTACACTGGTTTTATGTTCTATAATCATCCATGATCGAGTTTTAGTAATCAAAATACTTACCTCTATGAAGAACAAGGATTCATCTTCAAAATTCGTCCCCAAAGCTTTTTCTCGTACAAGAATGGTGTAAAATAGGGGTTAAGTCGCGGAAGGGTTTAATTAATTATGCCCAGTGATTCTTTCACCGCGATCGCGAACTCCCAGTCGCGATCGTGTAGCACCACTCTTCAACCCCACGTGATCGTGAAGAACAATCGACCTTGCCCCCACGCGCCTGCCTTATCCCTACGCGATCGCGACATGCCCCACGCGATCGCACTGCTCAAACTTCTCAAACTCTGCGATCGCGAACACACCTATGCGATCGCAGAGAGTAAAATTCTTCCTGTCACAATTTACACTACGCGATCGCGAATGTATCCCTGCGATCTCGTACAAGGACACCAGCAACAGAACACCAGATTTTTCAGTAGGTTCCTAAGGCCAAAAATGCCCGTTAACCACCTGATATCAATCCCGAGCCCCTCGGGCCCCCAACCAAAGTTACCAACACATCCCATAACATCATTCAAACTTAGTTTCACTATCACAACACCAAAATTAACATCAAAACACCAAATTTACATTGGATTCAAGTCTAAGAACTTTGAAATTTCTAAAATCCACCAATGATGCCGAAACCATCCAAAACAACTCCGATTGACCTGAAGTTTTGCAGACACATCCAAAATGGCATTACAAACCTGTTCCAACTGTCGGAATTCCGTTCCGACCTTGATAGCCTATTTTTCACTGCCGATCGGAAATCGACAAAAACTAACTTTCGCCAATTCAAGCCTAATTCTACACCGGACATCACAAAAATATTCCGAACACACTCCTAAGTCCCAAATCACCTAACGAAGTTATCAGAGCCATAAAATCCGCATTCCGAGGTCATTTCCTAATAAGTCAACTCTTAGTTGACTTTTCTCATTATAAGGCTATCTTTTAAGGACTAAGTTACTGAATTCTCATTTAACCATTCCGATTTCAAGCTTATCGACTCTAACACATCAATAATAGAACAACCAATCCATGACAAGTCAATGACAACAATAAAAATGCAAGTTCTACGTAACGACAGACCGGGTCGTTACATTCTCCCCAACTTAAAAATATGTTCGTCCTCGAACGTGCCTAGAGCTTTTCCAACACCACCAAAAATTATTGTGTAACCTTCCATGCACATATTAGGAGGTTATCCCATGTCACCTTACCCCATCTACGTCTGATAAACAACATAACTGAAATTTCATTATCAAATCCCGACCCATAGACCTTAAAACCAAGCTTCCACTTCTGAAATAATTTACAAGTTCAAATTTCCACGACTATAAGCTGAAATAGTCTGAACACGTTGTATCAACCCATATCCGCACCCAAGATGAAATCACATAATATACCGCGTGTCTCAACCACTCATAGCAATAACTCCTAACCACAATAGATGTTCAAACAACTCAATACCGGTACATACCCTCTTATCAAACCATGCCTCGTTCTAACACTTCCATATACTGCCGATGATGAAAGAAACACGTATAAACCAGTAACCATTCGCCCGATCAGTATCAATACCATCCAGAGCTGTAACTTATGCAACTTGTGCACTCAATAACCACATACCAAGAGTTCGATTCATTAAATAAAGAAGACTCGCACGAGAGGGCTATCCTGCCACTAACACTTACCATTACCACATTATACTAAAATCCTGATACACATCGTGAAACCATATCACACAAATCCGACACCAAGGATCATACCTCTACCTAACCGAGTTGCAAAGCGTGATCCCATCCAACCGCTGGACCACATGACACACTCCAAATCACCTTGCTCAAAATCAATAACCATGAAAAATTCGACATCAATTACTCAAAGTGCATTTCCATAATCACGAGAAATCGGACGATACCGTGCCACCCGAACTAGAAAGAACATAACCAACACGTCTCAATCCTGCAACACCCAATTACTTACCTTACTCAAATCTCGATATACAGCCCCGATAGGACTACATCATATGCACATATATAACCAACGATCACAACTCCTCGAACACCGAAAGGTAACTCATAGATCACTTAAATACACGAATAAGCTCAATGACAATCGAATGGTACATCCCTCAACAATAGCATTTCGGAGTCAACAATTGCGACTCGGTGCAGACCACACACCCATACCGGCCTACCAATAACTATAAGTCAACTCTGGTCACCCACAACAGGTTGATAGCTCTCCGAACGTTCATAATGACTGAATCATGACATATACTAACACTTGACTAGCTTTGCTCCCATCCTCTTAGTTCACAACTACAGAAATAATTTGTTCATGAAATCTCCCAGTCTCAAAATCCATGACGCACACCAATTACCATATCTGATCCTAATTCCCCCACTCAAATATATAACACATTCCTGATGCTCAATCATTCCACGAGGGATACCCCCATAATTCTTCTATGTCACCAAGAAACCTTGAATTTCAGCAGCCGATCCGACAAGAGAGCGTCGTAACACCAATGAAGCACCCTATTTAGACATATTGCTTTGAACTCATTGCCATTTATGAATGTATACTCTCACCCAGCCACCCAATAGTGGTATTCTTTACCTAATCATCTGAAATTTCCAGTTCTGGCCTTCCTTTAGAACTGAACCGTGATCTCACATATGCCACTCTCCACTATACACAAAATACCGCCTACGCCATGCAATCCCATGATAAATATGAGATCTTCATGCTCCCTTCCTATCCATAACAACTACGAACTTTCCATTCGATCCCATCTAGAAGAAAAATCACTATACTTCACCTGACCCTCACGCCCGTAGAAATATACATCTCCAACCGTGGTAGAAACCATCAAGAACCTCCCGAATCATACTTGTACAACACCAAACCGTCAGGACTGAATCCTTCTAACTCAACCAAGCTACGTATGCCACCAAATTCCAAGAGAATTGCTAATAAACACCTGTAACAACTCATTACCTTATAAACACCCAAAGAACCAACCATATCCCATATCATCCCGATCCGACCTACTAACAAGTTGTCCTATTTATTCAAGTTCCTTCTGACTTACCTTTGAATTGATACTTCTTCTTGCCATAGTACCACAATTCTCAATCCCGACTCACCGCACGAAACCCAAACATAAAAATATATCGTCGAAGGCTCATAAGTAACTGAATACTCCCTCAATTATCCCCAAATGCACCACATTAGAAAACTTACCCTGAAGAGACTTCCTGCGAATTTAAATTCATTACCTTCTCTTTCCTAATATTGATGGATAGAATCCACAATAATGCAAATACACCACAAGTCTTGACACATTTCCCGTAAATCTCAGTTCTAGCCCTTCTCACACCTTGAAGACCCTCGATCGCTACATATAACCTTGAATCCATCTGAGCCATTTTCGAACGTCTTTTACTCTACGCAATTTCAATTACAGTAACCAAGTACCCAGAACGACCTGACCCCGCTTGCAATCCACATACTAGGAAAGTAATCCACACCCTTGAAGCAACAAGCACGCTCATACATTGCACACTCTACACTTACCACTACAACTCCATCATACAATGAATTCCATTATCCGTAAAGTACGTTACAACTTGTATCAAATAAATTCCATCACTCGAGTCATTCCCTGACTCCACCTCTGAAGGTTATAGCTGATTCACCAACATACCTCGAATTGAAACCAATACAACACATAATCATGAAATCAACTTATCAATAACGAACTCCCCAACTTGGCTCAAAGCCAAGGATCACGAGAAATCCAACTCCGGAACATAATAACCACGGAGAAATCCATCTCCGGAACATAACAACCACGGAGAAATCCATCTTCGGAATATCTGTGCGCTCACTATGGTGTATAGACTCCGGAGGGGCTCCTTTCAGTCCAAGCGCTATATCAAGCCAACGAAGGCATGATTTCAGGATCGCTGCGGTGTGCAGTCCGACCTCATAACTGTCTCAAACTAGGCTCTAAGCCTCACTCAGTCAGTACCTTCCAGTCTCACTTAGAATGCTCTAACATATGCAATGCAGCCCAAACCAATGATAATATAAATAAACTAGCAACGTACGAGACTGAGGCATGAAANATGCTCTTGCCTCTAAATTCGGCCTTTGAGTGCTCCAAATCTACCAAGTTCAGATTTTTATGATCAGTATATGCTTAAGGAACGATTTCCAATTGAAAATATCAAGAATTCACCCAAAAACCCGAAATTGGTCACAACCCGACCCCCAGGTCCGCATCCCGAAACTCAGAAATTTTTACAGGAAAGTGTTCTTCATCCTCCCACGATTCCGTTCATATAAAGAACACCAAAATCGCAGTCCGTTTGACCCCTCAAATATACCCCTAAAGGTCTCTTATTCTCAAGCCCCAAAATCCCATTTTTCTACTGGTTTTCCACGAATTTACACTGGTTTTATGTTCTATAATCATCCATGATCGAGTTTTAGTAATAACAATACTTATCTCTATGAAGAACAAGGATTTTGCTCTTCAAAATTCGTCCCCAAAGCTTTTCCCCGTACAAGAATGGTTTAAAATAAGGGTTAAGTCGCGGAAGGGTTTAATTAATTATACCCAGTGATTCCTTCACCGCGATCGCGAACTCCCAGCCGCGATCGCGTAGCACCACTCTTCAACCCCACGCGATCGCAGATCCCCTCACACGATTGCGAAGAACAATCGACCTTGCCCCCGTGCGCCTGCCTTATCCATACGCGATCGCGACATGCCCCACGCGATCGCACTGCTCAAACTCTGCGATCGCGAACACACCTATGCGATCGCAAAGAGTAAAATTCTTCCCCTCACAATTTACACTGCGCGATCGCGAATGTATCCCTGCGATCACTTACAAGGACACCAGCAACAGAACACCAGACTTTTCAGTAGGTTCCTAAGGCCAAAAATGCCCGTTAACCACCCGATATCAATCCTGAGCCCCTCGGGCCCCCAACCAAAGTTACCAACACATACCATAATATCATTCAAACTTAGTTGCATCTCACAACACCAAAATTAACATCAAAACACCAAATTTATATTGGATTCAAGTCTAAGAACTTTGAAATTTCTAAAATGCACCAATGATGCTGAAACCATCCAAAGCAACTCCGATTGACCTGAAATTTTGCAGACACATCCAAAATGGCATTACAAACCTGTTCCAACTGTCAGAATTCCATTCCGATCCCGATATCCTATTTTTCACTGCCGACCGGAAATCGCCAAAAACTAACTTTCGCCAATTCAAGCCTAATTCTACACCGGACATCCCAAAAATATTCCGAACACACTCCTAAGTCCCAAATCACCCAACGAAGATATCCGATCCATAAAATCTGCATTCCGAGGTCGTTTCCCAATGAGTCAACTCTCAGTTGACTTTTTCCATTATAAGGCTATCTTTTAAAGACTACGTTACTGAATTCTCATTTAACCATTCCGATTTCAAGCCTATCGACTCTAACACATCAATAATATAATAACCAATCCATGACAAGTCAATGACAGCAATAAAAATGCAAGTTCTACGTAACGACAGATCGGGTCGTTACAATTTTATATTTTACTCTTCGCATTTTTAGATCCTAATTAGATGTTTACTTGCATTACTAAATAGTAAAATCACAAAAAAAAAAATACATTAGCTATTTTGGTTCATCAACTAGTCTTAGTTTAATAATTCATAGTTACTTAATTAATTGCTAGATAAAATAGTTAAATTGATTAATTTTGCAAATTAGTTTTAAATCAAGTGTTGTTAAGATAAGTGGCTAATTTTGAAAATCAAAACAAAGAGGGCAAGGAGAGTTGATGAGTTAAAAATTGGATTGGGCCATTGTTTCAGGCCCAAAACCTTGCCCAATTCATCGTAAAAATTGCGCGGGGCACCCTATTTGGTCGCCCCCATTTAACTTATACCCGCTTTTTTAAAAACTTTTAACTTGTACCCACTTTTTAAATAACTTCAGCTCCCTTTCCCTTGCTGAGCTGAAGTTCACCAGTTAAGATGAAGTTCGCCAGTTATAAAGACAACTTCAGCATACGGGGCTGAAGTTTCCCAGTTAAAAAGACAAAACTTCAGCTCCAGTTACAAACTTCAGCTTTAGAGCTGAAGTTCCCAAGTTATAAAGACAATTACAAAGACAAAACTGCAGCTCTAGAGAACTTCAGCTCTAGAGCTGAAGTTCCCCAGCCCCGTATGCTGAAGTTCCCCAGTTACAATGACAAAACTTCAGCGCTAGAGCTAAAGTTCCCTAGTGTATTTAGCCCCGTATGCTGAAGTTTTTGTTTTTATAACTGGAGAACTTCAGCCCCGTATGCTGAAGTTCCCCAGTTACAAGACAACAACTTCAGCTCTAGATCTGAAGTTCGCAAGCTACTTCAGGCCCGTCTTCTAGAATGTTGAAATTTTGGGTGATTGCCTTTGCTACTTCAGCCCCGCATGCTGAAGTTATGCGCAAAAGCGGGTACGGATGTAATTTTTTTACAAAGCGAGTATAAGTTAAAACGTGGCATAAAAAGTGGGTACGGATGCAAAAGCCCCCAATTCATCCCAGACATGGCCCAGTTCACCAAGTCTCCAAGAGACTACCAAACGATATCGCTTCAGGTATTTTAAATCTCCACCGTCCATTAAGATCTCATCCAAGGGTTGAGAACTGATCTCTCATAAAACATAAATGTGACCGAACGGGCCCCCCACACCCCCCCCCCCCCCACCAAACGAAAACGACCTCTCATGCCTTCCTCTCTCTCTCACTACCCTCTACCGTCTGCCGCCGTCGGAAATAGTCCATGGCGGCGTCCCATCGCCAAACACCTCCAAAATATCACTCCATAATCTCCAGACTCCTCTCATCACTAATCTACCGTCAATTTTCCCAAAATCCCGACGCATTCCATGAATTACAGATCTCAGAACCCTAAAAAATCAAAATTTCCCCTTTTCCCATTTCTCGATCGAATCGGCCACGAATACGGTTGAAATTTACATCAATGGATAGATCTTGACAAGAGCTATCAATTAATGTAAGATTTAATTTGTTTCTCAGTGGTTGGATTTTGGTCAATCGGTCGTTGACCGGTTAGGTTCTCTCAAATTGACCTTTTCTGCTTCTCTGGCTTGCCGGAATCATTTTTGTCAATCTGTTGAAACTAAGTAGGTATGTCTTCCCTTTTTTTTCTTTTTATTTATTGATTTATTGATTTTAGTTCTTATCCCGTCCTCCTCCCCTATTCTCTTATTCAAATTAACTTTTTGCATTTGTATGTTAGTTTAGCTCGACTCTTTGTGTATTTGAATATTAGGAGATTCATTTTTTAGTTAGTTTAATTGCATGATAGCTAACTTGTAGACTAATTGATCTTGAATCATGGTAGTCGCATGTTTGAATTAAGATTAATCATTAGAATTACTTGATTTTTTTTATTGTTATTTGATCTGTTTTGATTTTAAATTTGTTGGAGTTCGTTTGTTACTGTTGTTTGTAATTACTAAAAGTCTAGGGGGTTTAAAGGAGAAGATTTAAGAAATCTTGGGTGCAACTGTTAATGAAACTTCTGGAAAGAGAAAAAGGGACTAATATGCAAGAAGTAATAGTAAAGGTCATTTTCTTAGGGACTGTTAGAGGTATAAACAGTAATAGGAAGGACTAATCTTCCTAATTTGGTTAATTCCTGCATAAAGGTAGGGCTGGGCAGTAGATTTACCCGTTGTGAGAATCGAATGTAGTCTTTCCCATCCTATTCCATTCCGGGATAGACGACTAATACTAAAATAATAAGTGAAGTAGTCATCGTCTGACCAATCAGCTCGGACACCAGACCGCACGTACCCATGCCCATTTTGTCTCGCCCTAAATGGAATGGCTCTCTTAGTTTGCGCGAACAAGTTGCTCATAGTCCCCAGGATTGTTATGGGGTGGGAGATTGTAGTAATCGTTGGTTCTCCAAGAATCTTATTCGTTCAGTTGAAAACTATGAAACAAGTCTGCGATAGTTCAAAACTGAAATTGGCACAATATCACGAAGTGGCCGCCCTTGCTCAATTTGGCTCAGACAAAAAAGATATTGATAGTTTGTTATAAAACAGTACACACTCTCATTCTCTGATTGACATACTCACGCATATAGACTCTTCCCTTCACGCACCTGCACTGACACTCACTCTCTTCATTCGGGCACTTTTCACAAAGCAACCTCTAAAAATAATTCAAAAATAGCTTTCAAATTCATATATTAGATAAGAAATTTCAGCTTCAAAAATTGAGAAGATAAACACCAAAAAATAATAAATCTCCAAGCAATTTTATACTAAAAAACTATTAGGGAGAGTTGCAGTTGTTTTAGTCAATTCCAAAGGATTTCCCCTATCATTTTCTGGGTTCTTCAAGATGGATTTCATCTGTGATTGAAATTTTTCTGCTATCAACTTAGTAGCTGAGCTCCAACCTTCAAGTTTGGCCTTTATTTGGCAATTTGCTCTTTAAATTAGCTCATGTGGTTTAGGTATGTATCTCAATTTGAATTCTATTCCAGATATGCTTTAAAATGAAATCGTGGTTGTTACTTAATTTATTTGTTGTTATTGTTTTAATCCATTAGCTTTGATTCAGATCCAGTAGTGAGTGAAATGCTTGTAAACTTGATTAGACCATGGTTATGGATTAAATTGGACCTTATAACATGCAAGCAGTTTCATCTGATTTGATTCCATGTCTTTGTTAACATCACATATTTGAAACTATTATTGAATGAAGATAAAGTAAACGTTTCATTGATTCAGTTGTTAATTATTTACGTAACAGTAAAAGTCACTATGTTTGTTTCCTGCTTTTGGGAAGGATTCCCAGTAAAGAGGTCAATACCTTTAATAAATCAAGGGAAGTGGAAATGAAGAACATGAACTGGGTTTGGTTATTAGCGTAAAGTGATTGTAATTGTAATGAATAACGTTGAGTCATCAGATGGTTTAAATCTTTGAATTTGATTCCAGATTGGTATTGTATCTTGTTTCAATTTATTGCAGTTGTCTTTCTAATTTGAAACCCAAATGAAGATTGATTATCTCCAGAATTTGCGCTAATTTGTGCGTAAGTTGTGAATTGGGCCAGACTTGTAAATGAGCCAACGGGGGCTGTGCATAAGAGTCTAGATGCTCCAAGTCATGGGCCCTAGAGTTTGACCCAATGAAATTCGCATGAAAACTTACACAAATGTCCCAAATAAGTCTCAACTTATCGACCTTTAGCCATTAGTTATAGACTTACCAAAACTAACCAAGCACATATAAAAATTAAAAAACCAAATAAATAAGGTTCTTTCTCTCAAAGAATCACATGCAAAAATCTCCTTCCATATTTTTAAGCTTGATTAGCAACATTAGATGCAAGACCGAAAGGAAATTTCATGGATGAGATAGCAAATAAGGTGATGAAATACAAAAAATATATATATGCAATGTTCCATAAATCTAAGCAAAAAAAGAATTTTCTTAATGGGTATAATTGAAATTCATTGAAAACATATAGATAAGTCAATATACAAAATTTGAGGAAGATTGGAGGTGATTTGGACTGGTTTTGTATCAAAATTCATAATTAAATTGAGGTCAAAAAATTCTTCTGCGACGCATGTATCAAACATGTATAATGCATGTATCTCACACACAGGTATACATGTGGTACACAATTGATACATATGTGATACACAAATGATACAAAATGTGATACACATCATTTTTTTATGTTCAGTTTTTACTTCGAATATTCAATTCAAACCACCTCAAAACTTCACTAAATCATCCCAAAACTGAGATTCAAGCTCCTTACGATGTACCCAATCTATTCTAATAACACTCACTCAAAAGAAAACAAAACTTTGACCTTTTTTGCTACAAATAGCTAATTGGCTAATATTAGTAATATTTGACTAATATTAGTAATAATTTAAGAATTGATCAACTTTTGTAATGAGCTACTTATAAATGGACATAGCTGATAATTTCCTACTAAAGATGGCTAGTCTTTTATTTTGTTTTCAATTGTTCAGCAAGTTAGTATAAAGTATAAACAAATGACCTCTCTGTGTCTCTTATTCACCTTAGCAGATTTCAACTATTGGCTCAAACATGTAGGATTAGAATTAATTATTACTTGTACGCTTATTCACAAATGATTTCCAAAATTCACGGACCGCACAACAAATCTCAAATTAGTTTAGGACGTGCTTTAATAATAAATCATCATGACTATGACTATGGTTTCCGTGGCATAATCATGATAGTAACCTCAAAAATCGAATGCGAGCTCGTGTAACTTGACTCTAACTTCAAAGTGATAATAAAATAAAAGTATATCGTAAATTGCGGTTGTGTTTCACGCAACGCAATTTGCGGTGTGCACAAAATAACAACAACATCGTAACTTGTTTAAATAAATTTGATAAATATTAAAAATAGTTTAAATATACAGTGAAAGCGGTAAAAGGTAAGAATGCACATAGGCCAAAATATGTAATAATTAAGCCATGTGTAATTGTAAAGCGACCGTGCTAAAATCACAGAATCCAGGAATGCCTTACACCTCCTCCCGAGTTAACAAAATTTCTTACCTAAGTCTTCTATGTTTCACAGACTTACACATAATCAATTTTTACTTGATTTGGGATTTAAAATAATTGGTGAATCGGAACATCAATATTAAATAATTTCGAGTGGTGACTCTAAAAATTAAAAATAAAATCAAGCACAATTCAAATAATATTTAAATTAAAAAAATACATTTTTCCCATAAAAAGGAGGCGTGACACCGTTGTTGAGCCTGCAACATTTCAAAGAATAATCGCACCTTCGCCTCCGGGCGCTTCTCGAGCTGTTGGTCGAGGTCCCCTGCGAACACTGTTTTTGGGATTAGTCGGCAAATTGACGTTGATGGCCACCTGCGAGCTAGCATCGACCGGATCGACAGCTGGTACACCCTTGGGATCGGCAGTAGGCACCTCGTTACTGGCATCAAATTATTTTTTTAATCGTGATGGCCAGACTCAACGTCAACGCTCAAGCGAGCAGACTGAGAATTTGACATTTTTGGGATGACCTGAAATTAAGATTTCAAAAGAACAAGTGTAAAATAGGGTGTGTTACGAAAATTTGTATCAAATCACCACTATTATCCATAGCCCCACGGTGGGCGCCAAACTATTTGCCTCAAAATTGGGTAACAATCGAATTTGTACGCGATTTTAAGGATATGTTATTTAATCCAACACGAACAATTAAGAATATCAAATAAATGAGTTAGAAATGAATTAAAAAACGTTCAAACAAGTTGCAATATCATGGCCAAGCCTGAATTTAGACTGACTAATGACCTTTTCCTCGGTTGACCCTCAGTTCGAGCTCGGTCGTGAATGAAGAACATAACAAATGAGCAAAACTTTAATAATGGCTAAAGGCAGAAAATAAACTTGTATTGCTTTGATTTACATGTTACAATATATGTTACAAAAGAAGAACTTCCCCTTTATATAGTAGGAGAGTTTCATCCCTAGTACAAGTCTAAAAAATGTAAAAAATTTCCTTATCCGGTAATTTCTGACCCATAATCGATATTGAGCAAGATCCGCACTATGATGTCCGGTTGAGTGCGAGTATCTCGACCCTTTATCTATCATGTGTGTAACTGTTCACTATATCTCTCGTGGTTTTAGAACTCATTCTTTACCCCGAGGCACATCGCTTTACCATACCCGATGACCGGCACATCATTCATTCTTCCTGAATCTCGATACGAAGGTCTCGTGCATCTGTGTCGTTTTCTCATCGAGGAATCGGGGTAGGCATCACCCCCGATTTTATCCGTACACATACATTGTCAAAAGATTATGAAAAAATTGTCAAATATGCTCATATACTATTCATAAATTGATCAACTTTATCTTGTGTTAGACTTTTGGTTGAGTTTTACCTCCTGCTTATGAAAAAGTCTCCTTTTTGCGCTTGATCATAACAAAGCTTCAATTCGAGAATAATTTAAACTACTATCAAAAGTTGATGGGTAAATTTGAAGTGTTACCCTCAAAAGATTTATACAGGAGTTTTCTTATTGACAAGGGCAAATTATACAAAACCTTTTTTCCTAATAGTAAGGTTATGATGGACCAAAAGTTTAATGGAGGGCGAAGCTGCTCAAGTTGGGATAGTACAAGGACAAACTTGAACATTTTCAAAAAGATATTGAATGTGGGAAAAATTCATAAGAGAGGTTTAATTTTCCTTTATTAATTTTCCCTTTAAAAAAGTAATAAATTGTAACGTTGACTTTCATTGCGCTAGCTAGTTAAAGTTGGCAAGAATCATGCTCGACTTAAAATAGAGAACATGCAAACTGGCAAAATGTGATATAATACGTACGTTAAATATTGTCCTGGCAGAATAATATAAAAGTGAAGTGATATATACACAAATTTATTTAATTATAGATTTCAAGTTGGAAATTTAAATTTTAAACGAATAACTTTTTGGTAAGAAGCGCTTTGCCTTTTAATGGACTTATTGGATATGAAATTCAATTAATCAGATAAGTAAATCTTGCGTACCAATTGTAAGGATGTTTCTCTTTAGAAATATGTTATTGTTTAAGACACTGGCAAAAAAATCGAGAATATATTCCTCTTCCGTTGGAGAGTCGAAAGAGTTTTCTTAACCATGACTTTTTAAATTATTAAATATTGTAGCTTATGTATTTTATGTAATTTTTAAATCTTTAAATTTATTTTAAAACTCTTAAAAATTTCTTTCTGAAAACATACCGAAAATTTGGCAATTTAACCCTCGTTCAAGGGCGCATATTCACGCAGTGTAGGGAAAGGCCGCATCCCAAGGGCGTATATAGGTAGACTACTCCAGGGGCGGCCCGACCAATTTTATGGCCTAAAGCCAAACTTTATGATAGATCTTAACTTTTTTATTAATAAAAAATATTTATTTTTATTTGAAGTCTAATTTTCTAACTTTTTTTAGATGCAAAGTTATTATTAATTTTTTATAATCAATTTCTCCTAATAAGTCTTTCTCAATTGACAATATAGTTAATTCATTTAATATCTTTGAGACATTGTTGATCTTAGGTAATGTTTTTTCAGTTTTAGTTTTGAAATACTTTTCACTGAAGCAACGGTAATAGGAGTTATTAACGTTATTCTATAAGTAATAGAGGCATTTGAAAAACAATCAAACCTTTTTATTTGATTGAGTATATCAATTAAATTATTATCTTCTAATTGTACTATTTTTCATAATATTTTTAATTCAGAAAATAAATCTAAACTATCATTATCGGGTTGATTATTAAAAGGTGCATTCAAGATGCAGGCAATATTTTTTATATTTTCATCAACTAGTGATCTCAGTTTTTACCGCTAAATAGAAAACTAAAAATATTTTCATATGCCTCTAATTGTTCAAATCTATTTTAAAGTGAAAAAATAAACTTATCTACCACTCTCTCTGGTCCATAATAAGTAATTTTTTTGGCTTTTATTTTAGTCCAAAATAAGTGTCCTTTTATATAATCGAGAAGGAATTAACTTTATTTTTTCAAAATTTGCCCTTATTTACCTCAACGTGTCAAGTTAATAACATATAAAGTTATATTAAGGATATTCGGTCAAAATATATTTTTGTTCTAAGAGCCATTATTTTCTTAAGGGGCACAACAAAGGTTAAAAAGTCATTTATTATGGACCAGACGGAGTATGTATAAAAAGTAATCAAATCTAAAGGACTCTTCGAGAGATTTTGAGATTTCACTGTTAACATTCTCCTCAAAATGTTTCTTCCTATATACACACGTTTCTTATGAAATTCATATTCGATATTAATTTCAAATGCAATTTCTCTTGGCAGAAATCAAAGCAGCTACAAATCCTTCATTTTTTTATTTGTTAAATAAAGAAATCAAATTTTTTCACTTTACATAACTTTTTTTTAAAATTTATATATAGTCTATTAGGTGTAAAAAATAATGAGGTCTCCACAAATGTGGAACCTAAAGCAGTTGTTTTACCTACTTTATGGTCCGACCGCCCCTGAACAACTCTGATTCAAACACAAGTGATTGATTTTACGGCTCGAACCAGTTATTTATAAGTCATAGAAACAACTTGACCGTTGCTCCAAGTCTCCATGCCACATAAAGTAGAACATATAGAGTTACACATTTTAAATACTTAAAACATGAGTCGTTATTCGAAACCCTTTGGGAATGCCAAAGTCCATTTAAAGTTACACGTATGGAGCTATTTCTTTAAGGTTTAGTTGGTTTAGGTAACTTTCGTTAGTGAGTCAGCACATTGACTTGATAGAAAAGGATGTTTCAGAGGCAATAATTGGCACAAAAGAGTTGATACGATATTAGTAAGTGAACAAAAAGAAAGTAAGATTAAATAATAGGGAAGACACAACAAAACAAAATGTGCCTGAAATCAAGGTGCTATTATGAAATAAGAAATTAAAAGATAAAGTTTCTTGGAATCAAAGTGAGCGAAAATTTATGGGATGAATTCTTTTTTTTTTTTTTTTTTATTTTCTCTCTCTTTTATTCATTTAGAAAAAAGTATATAAACTAGAGTTACAGTTTGGTGATTGTAACTATCACGTCCCGAACCTGGGCCTCGACGTAACACGGCATTTGGTGTCTGACTACAAGTGCCCGAGTGAACCAACTACTGGCTGAATCAACATGTGATATCATAACATACTAAATACGGAAGATAAGCTAACACATGTTGATATACTGAGAGTCTGAATGATATAAATCAAGGTGTGAAACAATAACATAAATCTGAAACATATTTGTAGCCAACATTGCTTATCAAGAAAAGCATGCTACTCCGTCTAACTATACTCTAGTATATGAAGTCTCTAATGAAGTACCAAAAACGCTAGTTGTCTGTAAATACTGAAAGAATATAAAGTAATGGTAATGCCCCGAAAGAACTGGCACTCGCCAAGTAGCTAGTACGAAAATCCTAGTGCTCTGGATCGTCAACCTGTAAATCATTACCTGCACCGTGAGATGCAGGCCCTGGGCGAAAGGGACGTCAGTACATTTAAATTGAATTGGTATGTAAAACAGCTGAAAGAAAGAACTATAAATGTTGAAGCTGAAACTGAGCAAATAACTGAAATGATAAAGTGCTGGAACTGAAACTGAAATGATAACTGATAACTGATAGATGAACTGATAACTGATAACTGAAATGATAAACTGAATAAAGGAAGTAAGGATATGAATACTCTATCTTCCAAATGATGAACCACCTATTTATCTGAATAAACTATTGCCTCGGGCCCAATATGTATGTGCACAAGCTACGGCCTCAAACCCAAGTATACGTATACATAACTACGTCCTTGGGCCCAAAAATGCATAAAGCATAAACTACGGCCTCGGGCCCGAACATACATTAATCATAAACTACGGCCTCAGGCCCAAATATGCATAAAGCATAAACTAGCGCCTCAGGCCCAAGTACATGTGTTCAACATTCAGGGATTTTAATTCAGGGAGTGAGAATCATACTGCAATATGTGATGCTGAAATACTAAATTATATTGAGTCACATGATACTGGAATTCTGAATAGGACTAGACTGAGACATGTATTCTTAAACTGGTTATCAAAACTGAAACTTCAATTGTTTATGACATGCTGAATAATCTAGACTGAGACTCATGGGCATCAAACAAAGTCTATATTGATTACGCACTTATCTCACAACATTCAGAATGAAAGTCATGAACGAGTTATGAAGCTAGAGAATAGAAGTTATGCAACTATTCAAGGAACTAGGCTTAACAATATTTTGTAGGCAATTAGTAACGTCGTAAAATAAACTTACTGTAGGGAGAATCATAAACATTCTCAAACATAGAGAGTTAGCCTCACATACCTTAACTTCCTTCTCTTGAGCGTAATACAATAATTGCCAACTCTTTCAACTTTAATCTATAGCAATACAAGTCAAAGGGATTCCATATTAGCAATAATATTCATGTTTTGGTCACTTAGACATTTCATCAAACACTTTATGGGCATGAAGCCTCGTAGCCCTCATTAATGGTGTTTGTACACCCAACAACCTATTCTCTTGCTCCTAGATAAATTCTAAAATCTCAAATTTTTTATAATCAATATCATTCTTCTTCACCCATAAGATAAACAACAGCCTTAACCAATAATCAACAATCAACAACCAAAACATATAATTGTTCATATTTTTCTATCAAACACACAACTCATATCTCATGAACTAGAGTCTATAATCATTAATCCAATACTATAATCAAGTAGAGGGTGGAGATATTAACTTTTTTGACGTTCAATCCTCTTGAATTCGAGTTCTAGGGTTTCGTCTTTCAAAACTGATGTCTCAATCGAATATCTAATGATTTGAAGGGTTTACCCATATTAATAAGGTTTTGGAGAATGAAATTAACTTAGAATCACCATTAGAACTTACCTTGAATGGTGGAGGGACCTTTGAGGAGTTAAGTTCTTGAGAGCTTCAATTTCTAGAGCAAGTATTTGTGTTTTGGGGGTGTGGGGGACGAGGTAGGGCTTATAAAACGACTTCCCAGGTGCACACCCACACAACTGAAGGACCAACCGCGCACCTGAACGTGCATCAAAGGCAGTGACACTGCCATAAGTGCACGGCCGCGCACGGGACCATCTGGCGCTCACCTGGACGCGCATGCTGCGCATTTTTCAGTAAAACACACATAACATTTTGCTCAGAAATCCGTTCGGGCTCCACAACATATCGTGAGAAATTGATTTCAAAATTCTACAACTTTCATGTTTTAAGTTTTCTCAAATTCTCAACAGATTTTCAAGAAATCTTGATATAAGACAGACCTTCCATAAACTTCATCGATTTTATCAAATCTTTTGCACCACACTCTCCGCCTTGATTCCAAAACAACTATTTTCACCCATACTCATCCCGATGAGATTTCACATGTCTAAAATATCACATTAATACTAATTTAACATGTCCACACCTAGTCCGAATTTTCGGAGTGTTACAATAACTCTGCTCAATGTAATTTAGCTATCGTTTGGATACATATTTGATTAAAATTGGAAAAAATAAGTTTTTGAAGTTGCGTTGAAAAATAATTTTTGGAAGTTGAAGTTGTGTTTGAACATTCATTTTACTTGAAAAAAAGTTAATAGTTTTATGAACGGAAGAAAATTTTCACTCAAAAATTGTCTCAAACCAGTTTTTTGGAACTTAAAATGTTTTCAACAACTAATCAAGTTTTATAAAAAATAATATTTTTTATTTTTTTTAAAAAGTAAGCAAAATCTATGTCCAATCAGGAATTCAAAATCTGTGTCCAATCAGGACTTTAAATTCTCTTTCAATTTAATTAAATATCTAAAATATCTACATAAATAAACACTTCACATGACACCTAACCAGAACCAACATTAATTTTTAACAAGAACTTGATATAGACATGTAACCTATTAGATATATTAAGACAAACGTTCCCATTAAGAAACTTAAAAATTGTTATTAAGAGATGACTTAGCGATTGAGACATAACATAACAACAAAATACTAGTATATTTTAGGTTCAAATTCAACTACTACAATTTTCAATGTTAGCCTATTCTTTTTCAATGTTAGTCTATTCTATCTGTAAATTTGCCCAACATTTTTATCTTTGACTTTTATTATGCCACTCAGATAAATTAGTTGAGGTGCATACGTATTGACCTCAACACCATTATTCAAAAAAGAAAAAAAAAATACATATTCCTTTGTTTGGCACATTTACTATTTGGAGAGATTATATACGGTAGAAATCGAGCTGGATCTGTCATGCAGTAATCGAGCCCAATTTCGACAGTATACAGATAGTTCCTTCATTTTTCGGAGAATAAACGACGAGAAATGATATGAGCTTCCAATTCTCACCTCGATACTCCGCGTCAGAAACGACAAAATGAGTGAAACGTCTCGTCAATCACGCCTTAATGACATTAAATGCTCGTGAGTTGCTGGTCGGCCACTCCTAGATTTGAACCGTCGTTTGAAAATTATGAATACCCCCTTCTTCATTCATTCAAACTTTACATTCAAACCTTCTCTACTTTTGTTTCTTAGAAATCTTTACATTTTCTAGCACTTGCATCCTGATTTCTTGAGATCTTTGTAAGAACTTTCGCTTGTCTTCACTTCGAACCATCAAGTGTACCCCTTTAACTTCCTATTTTTCATCTTTTACCCTCCATTTAAAATAAAATGTGAAGACTTCAAAACAGTTCCCCAAAAAGAAACTACTTCTACCTCACCGTCGGCCAGCGAGGAACCAGCGACGGAACCTCCTCTTAGCACCGGTTTGAGAAGGTCTCGAGGTGCATCGGCTCGATCGCCGAAGAGATTCTTCCTACGGTCAAGAAAGATTGCAATTGGGTCGGCAATGACGTGGTGGTTCTCGGGCCCGAAGAAGATATTACTATCCACGTCGAGGGATACTTAAGTGTTTATACTTATCCCTTTACGTTTGGGTCCGTTGGACCCGGTAATCATCCACTTCTGCAGAAGGTACGAGGTGTGACTTGGTCAGATCCACCCCTCGTTCTAGAGGATCGTCATCCTTCTCCAGTTCATTATCAAGATTGACGGATTCTCGTTCACCGTCGACCACCTCATGCACCTATACAGTCCCCGACTCTTCCGGGGGAGACTGATTAAACTTGCACGTCGGGCTAGTAAATCCCCGTTCTCGATCATCGATGAAGACCAGGATCGAGGTTGGCTAGGTCGTTTTGTCCGAGTGAGGACTTCAGGCCTGATCCCATCAAAGTACATGTCGTTCCCCGAGAAATGGAACACAAAACGTAAGTAAAGTTTCATTTCCCCCAAAATTTTATTTTTTACTCTCCTTTCCTTCTTTCTTATCGGTGTTTGGTGGCGATGCAGCTGTTGTTGGGGTCCCGGATGCAGTCCCTCGACTCAAGGAGAGGGTCGAGGCAATTGTGTCATAGAAACCGTATTCCGAGCGTGCATGGCGCGAGCTTTCAAAGGGTCGGCAGGAGGCTCGTTTTCACGTTGAGATTCCTTTATTGAGTGGACAACACTTAGGTTTACTACGTGCTGCTGAGTCCTCACTCATTTCTTTTTTCGTTGCAAGTCTTCCCAAGGATGTCGCTATGAGGCCTTCATCCGGTGGCGAGGATTGCCCTGTCGAGTCCCCTGCTCCGAGACAGGGTGAGGAGAAGAAGAGAAAAAGGGTTCCGAGTTCTCCGAACTTGGAGAAGAAAAAATTAAGGAGGAGGCTGGTGCGCAAATCCAAAGAAAGCACCGGCGCCCGAGAGCTCCTATCGGACTCACTCCGCCGGCTGAGGGATGAGTCCGAAGAAGAAGAAAAAGAGGCCTCTAAACTGGTGACCCGCGTGTAGTCGTAGTTCGAGAGACGAGGGGCCCCTGAACCAGAGAGAGGCGACACTGAATCACTTCAAATTAGGGGGCCTGATGAAGAGGCAGTGGTCGAGGCCTCCGAACTAAGGGTGGCAAACGGATCGGGTTGACCCGTAACCGGCCCGGCCCAGACCGGTTAAAACCGGAACCGGACCGGCCCGGTTCATAGGGGGCCGGGTGGGCTGGGTAGAGGGGTTAGAGGGGGTTGGTCCGTTTATAATTTTTTTACCGGTTACCCGGACCGGTCCAACCCGGTCAAAGTGAACAGTGCACTTACCGGTTAAACCGGCCCGGACCGGCCCGGTTTTAACGGCTAATTTTTTTTTTTTT